>JAPMOR010019702.1:45987-60401 GCA_026543865.1 Argiope aurantia | reverse complement strand
ATATATATATAATCAGAAATCAATACTGGAAACATAACAAGGAATGTATTTTTTTACATTCAAGTTATTCAAACAAGTTGGATTAAATTCAAATTTTCTGCAAAATAATAAACATTCTTGTTAAAATAAGGCAGGACTTATATTAAGGATATTAAAAATAAGAATTATTTAATTCTTTAAAAAAACATATTTTTAATAATAAAATATTAAAAATAACTGAAATTCGTTCAAATCTGAAATATTCATTTTATTCCGTTCTAATTCATTTATTGTCATATTTAAATATATCAATCCACGTATGTGCAATCAATATATAATTGCAATATCTGCACGTATGACTTAGAATCGCTTGATTCTCAGATAGAGTATCGGGAGCTAAACTTTTATTCGCAGCTAAAGTGCTAGAAAATTATTCCCTGTTTTCTTAAAAGCATTTCCAATGATTTCTTACTAATTTTTCATTTGTCCTGAATTTATTCACATTTAATCTATGAGCACTATTAATCTATAATTTCATAATTGTTTTATATTTTGTTTTCACTTTTACTTTCCTGAATTTCTTGTCGAAAGGAACAGATTACCACATTTGAACCCTCGTATATATTGGACCTTTATAGTAATCTCAATTCTATTAAATATTTAAGCCGTAAATAAGACTAATTTTACAGCTATATTAGCGCAATTTCTGGAATAAATTTGTCGAAAAAGCGCTACGCAATTTTTAGCAGAAAGTGTTTATATTTAGATCTCGTTGTTCATATATTTTAGGTAAGAAATGATAGTCCTTAAGCTGTCATTCCAAGTACTTACCTTTCTATCAAAAGCAAGTCGCAAAATGAGCTATATCCTCAGAGAGATATTCTTTTTATTTCAATTAGTTATAACAATTTTATTCAAATATTATAAGTAAGGTGAATATTTTGGATCTAGTTATAAAAGTTGTTAAGACTACATTTCAAATCAATGATTGAATTTGACAATCGAATCAAACGGACTTAACTCACCAAGAAAGTAGCTTTAAAAACTATAAATCCTTATAAACTGGAATTAAAACAGGCTGGAACAAAAAATACACAGGTACAGAAAGCGATATTAACACATAAAAATATTGATTCTAACAGAATAAAAATAAGACTATGTTTTTTGTATCATTTGTGAGAATCAAACGAATAGAAGGAAAAAAAAAATATCGTTCATAAAATATCAAACTCGAATTCAAACTTAATGTGCTGATATGAACTTGAAAATCAAAGAATGCTTTGTTTTATTGAGTGTAATGAAATGTTTTAAGGAATTATTTTCTTTGATTGAATCGGCCGCATAATTTTAAAATTTTAATAAGCTATATTTTATTCGACTTCAAAGTTTATTTCTCAAAACATTTCTTCAATTTTTAAAGATAAATAAACTATAAAAAATTCTACTGCTACTTCATTACTAAGGTCATTATTATTACTCTACTGCGTTACACATTATTACTCAATTTCATTGAAAAATGCTTAAGTGATTTAAATACGGCAAACTTTCCTTATTTCCGCTGTTATAAATATATACTTTTTAATTCATGCATTTTCAGAACAACAAACTATTTTTCGTTTTATGGTACTCAAAATAAATGTGAAAGAAACGAAGCTTTATCGAATGAGAATTGTGTGAAACGCACTAATCTTTCTATTTTACCGAATAATTCAGTTAAAATTTTTGTTAGTTTATATGGTTATATCAACGAAATCGGGATTTAAATCCAAAACATACTTCCTGTCATAGCGCAACATTCAGTATTCTATCTAACACATAACTCCAAATTTCTTTTTTTTTTTTGAAGTAACAAATTAAATTTAATAGTCAAAAGTAATATTTGGAAGAATTCCATGTTAAAAGTAATCCACTTATGCGCAATTTTTTAATTTCCTTTCACGTTATCAGATTGATTTAATTAAATGTTAGGACAATTTTATTCCTGCTAAAATGATGTATTTAAAATTATTGAGATTAACAGTTTTTGACACCATTCTAATTATAACAATTATTATAGATGTTTGTTATTCTACAATTTCGTATATCTACGCTTTTTAGCGCCTTCTTTTCAAAGATTTCAAATTCTCCTTGGAAAAAGAATTCATTTAATTCCTTTCCTGACTAAAATGTAGTGAATGTTTAGTTTAAATTACAGTTTTGAATGGTATAATACCCTGATGACAAAGTAGTAAGTCTTTTGGTGTACCACCGCTCATCCAGCCACCATTGAATGAAGAAGTATTGACAAGATACACCAAGTAATACTGAAGGAAAAGCTATATTTTCGCCATCAAAGCATTAATTATATCATAACTTTAAAGTGAGCTTAATTGCTGATGAAAATGCATTGATAAAAAAAAGCTTAGAAAAAAAGTATTTAATTCAAAAGGAAAATTTAATTTTTTTATATAATGACTAATTAAAAAAAGATTAATGAATTTGCAAATAAAAGCATCTGAAGCATTCAAGTTAAAATTTCGCATTTAATATGTTTTTAAAATATTGTCTATTATATATTTGTAATTCCTGAATGTTAAGGTAAAAAACAAATTAGTCATTTTTATTTATAAAAAAATAACTTTCTTTAAAAAAGAGCGCCAATTTAAAATATATACCTACAAAACGAAAGTAGAGTTTAATAAATTTATATGTTATTTCTGTAGACAGGTAATCATTTCTTCGACTTTTTCTTTGCTTGTTTATTAATTATTTATAAAGATTCTCATATTCCATGAAATGTGTATTTTTTTTATGGTTGAAAAATTAAACGATATTTCTTTTTCACATCGTAATACATTATTGATGTTAATTTCAATTGATAATAACTATTTTACTTTGATTGTTAAAAATTCGAAATACTGATAATTGAACATTGTTTGTCTTAAATTTAGACATATAAAAAAGATGTTTCATTTGCCTTAGAGACAATATTTACAAACTATAAAAATTTACAAACTAATAAAATTTTCCTGCAATCGAAATGCAAATTGACAATCTAAAGACAGAAATTTTTAGAAGCATGAATATTGTTTAAAAATATAATATGCGAAGGAATCAATAATAAAATTTTATGCTGATTAATTTCAAATCATTAAAATTTAATAAATGCCAACTATTTTAGCAAATGAATGTTAGCAATAATTATTAGAGAAATTTTAGCTTTGTTGATGATTGTTTGCTTTGTTTATCCCGATTCAAAATAGAAAGAATTGAACGAACGCATTAACGGAATATAATAATGCAGTTTAGATACTGTTATTATTTAGTAGTTTTTTTAAATAAAACTACTTTAGCAATAGACATGTACTCTTTTTCTTTACAGAGCTTAAATATTTTAAAGTGGTTAAATTATATATTAATAAAAAACATATAGTAAAATACAAGGTGATTGTAATTAAAGTTCCACTTTGAAATGGTCATAAAAGGAAAACTACCGGACCAAATGCTATCAAACTTCGTAATAGTTTAAAAAAAGTCATGGAAATTTCTTTCCCGCCAAAAAAATCTCAAAAACTCACCACTAGGGGGGAAAGGCACTGTATGCAATATTGTTAAATAAAATAGGACATGAAGCCATCAGTTTAAAATGTGTTTAATAGTTTCTAAAACATGTTACAAAGCATGTTCAATGTGGCGTCCACCATTTTCTGAAAGCAAGTTAAATCGCATTTCTACATTCTCAACAGTAGCTCTTAGCATATCAGGAGGAATGTTACGCACATGCCAGTGTATCGCATCTTTCAGTTCCGCCAAATTGTTTAGATTATCACCATAAACAGTGCTTTTGAGATAACACACATTGTACATGCTTTGTAACAAGTTTCAGAAACGATTAAACATTTTTTAAACCGGTATCTTTATATCATATTTATCTTAACAATATTTATACAGCGCCATTTCATCCCTGGTGGTAAGCTTTCGAACCCTTTCTTTTCTTTCTCTTTTTTTTTTGGCGAGAAAGAAATTCTCATCACCTCCTTTAAACCATTACCAAGTTTGATAACATTTGGTCCAGTAGTTTTCCATTTGTGACCATTTCAAAGTGGAACTTTAATTATAACCGCCCTGTATATGGAAATAGTTTATTAAGAAAAGACTAATACTAGAATGTATCGCAGGGATCCAAATTTGCAATATAACAAAATATCTGCTGTTACATTGCTGTTTAAATACAATTTTAATCTCAGATTGGAAATTAAAAAATTACGATAAACAAAGTAAAGAAGAATGAATAGCAAATACACGAAAAATTATTTATAATACCCAGGATATTTTTCAGCTTTGCGGTTACTTATTTTTTCCCATTTAATTTCACTTTATTTATTACAAACTGTTTTTAAAATAAAATTCCGTTGGTTTTTTTTTATTTTAAGAGATTTTTATAGTAAATTTGTTATATTTGCAGGAGTAATAAGACAGCTCTTTAATTCATTGTCAAAGGAACATTTTCCCACTGGTCGAAATAACCGATTATTCAAATTCATTTTTTTGTACTCCATTTTTCTTCTATTTTAAATCTTTTCGTGCTGTTAATAAGTCGATATATTCAGCTTCCTTTTTTATTAAAAAAACCATTTCCACCATTCTTGGATGGGATTCCCGAATAAATAAATTTATCTTACTTCTTCACGCTTTGATAACATTGTTGATTCTATAAAGTCTTTCACAACAATTCCACGTGCGAACAACCATCCTGGAATTTTCGAGCTATTTCTCTATAAATAGTCATAAAATTACGTCAAATATTGCTGCGAACAATTTTCCTAGATTTTCATGCACTCATCTTCTTCTGGCAAGAAAGACAAAGCTGTGCACATGCGAATTTGATTTCATTCGCGGATTTGTAAGCATTTGCCGCCATAAACATTGACTAAAATGAAAATGGGTAACCTTTATTTATGATGTAGTGAAGGATATTTTTTCGCCTGTTTTAGTGAAGATTTCAAAATTCGTGATCAAACATTTAGAATTCCATTTAATCTCTTTTAAAATATTGAAAAGTTTTACATAAGTATCTTGCTTTTTATTAGCGAGAAGTGAATAATTGGGATGATATTAACTTATAAACAGTTTACGATATTTACGTGTAAAAATAGATCTTCAGAAACTGTTTAAGACATAAGTTTATATGTCTTGTCCGAGTAGAATTTTTACATATTTGAAGAATATTTTTGCTTTTTAAAATTCCCCAAACAAGAATTTTTCCATTCGATTCATTTCCAACCGTATCAGCAAGCAAAAGGCTCGATGGTTTAACAATTACAAAGGCAGGTTTATTTCAGTAGTAATAGATTCTTCATTGCTAATCCTTTGTACTGCTCTATAGTATCTATGTAATAAAGGTTGATGGATGATAAAGCAGATTTAGTTTAGTTACATTAACGTTCCGTTTTAAAGCAACACTAGGGTTATTTTGGGAAGAACTTCGTACTTTTGAACAACGATCATATGACGAGGATGACACCTAAGCTTGTCACCCCCTCTCTAAACTTCCGCACCACACCAGCGGGAGAACGTTTGGCCCCGACGGATTTAATGTGCACCAGACCCGCCTACACGACGGTTCTTCGGTGGAATAGGGTCTTGAACCTGAAACCCTCCGGTGCCGTAGCTGAGACCTTGCCACCGCCGCCTAAATGGTGAAGTAGGAAATTTCCTGCAAAAATTAATGTCCACTTTGAAAAGTGGAAGGCATTTCCTCTTGATGTACTTTTTAAGGCGGATTCATCAATCTCACGAATTCTTCTTCTAATTTTTCTGTACGTTTCTTGATGTCGATCTTAGTTTCAGCCGGCTTACAAAAATGATGTATTTCGGAGTGAACAGTTACAAATGGTTTTCAAAAACCCTTTACACTTTTCATTAGAGCATCGCCGTTTAACTATAGATGGTTATCGAAATAACGGAAACATCTTAGATTGTAAAGAATTCTTTATTAGTATATAGTAGGACCACCTTTGACATGTAATACAGCTTGGATTCGCCAAGGAATCGATTCATACAAGTGTTGAATAGTGTTTAGAGGAATATTGTACCAATCATCTTGGAGATATTGTGAAAGTTCTGGAAGAGATGCGGGTGGAGGATATCAATTCCATATTGAACTCTCTAAAATAGACCATAATGGTTCAATTATATTGAGGTCGGGTGACTGTGCGGGCCAAGGCAGATACTTAACTTCATCCTCCTGTTCATCAAACCATGACTTGACAAGTCTCGCTGCATGGATAGGTGCATTCACATCCTGGAAAATTCCATCTCTTGCAGGAAACAAAGTGTGCATCATAGGATGGACCTGATCCGCTAAATTTTTTCTATACTTCTCCCCAGTGATCCTTCCTTTCAGGGTTATGATTGGCCCAGCAGAAAACCATGACATGGCTGCCCATATCATGACAGATCCACCTTCATGTTTGACAGCTAGAAGGAGACAATCGCGATCATACGCTTGTGCAGGTGTCTGCCAACCTTACACCCGTCCTGTTGTAGGGAAAAGTGTGAAACACGATTCGTCAGATCATAGTAATTTCTTCCACTTATCAATCGACCAGGTTTTGTGGGTGAGACACCACCGTAGACGACATTTACCATTAACATTTATGACAAATGGCTTGGGAATTGCTGCTCTACCATAAATGTTCTGTTTATGAAGGTGCCTTCTAATTGTAATCACTGACACTAGAAAAAGCAAATGGTTATTGAGATCTGCGGTCACTTTTGCTGCAGTTGTTCGCTTTTTAGACATTACAATCCGCTTCAATATTCGTCAGTCTCTTTCACTGAACTTCTCTTTTCGCCCACTATTTTGCTTTGCTGAGCTTGTCTTGCCGCGCTGTGTGTATGTTGTCATGACTTTAGACACCGTACCTCTAGAAACACCTAAAAGTTGGGATGTTTCGGTCACACTTGCTCCAGCTAGACTGGCTCCTACAATCTGACCTCTTTGAAAATCTGAGAGGTCCTACATTTTACGCTTTGAAAAAAAATCCAAGAATTACGGAACTTTAATAAAGTTAACACATACTACCAGAATATATACATTGCTATTTATAAAAAAAATTAGTGGCTATTATTATATTTTAATGCTTACGAAGCGCATTCAAAAATGTCACTTTTATTCACAGCTGTTTCCATTATTTGAATAACCACATGTACATTTTTTAGATTATCACGATATTGTCGATGTTGATATCCATTACATATAGATGACGGTTTTATTTTTGATGTTTTCAAAATTTCATTACTATTATTCATATTTAAAAACAGGTTAAAAAAATCCTCTTTAGATCAAGAAATAAAATTTAAAAGATGTTTTTAGCTGTCTTAAAGGGTATTTATCAGTTTTACCTTGAGGGGGGGGGGGAAGTGATTATTCCATGAGAAAGTATTTTCAACCACCAATCATCTCTTATCAGAAAGATAAATATACATTCTCTGTAGCATCTCTTGATTCACGTCTTTTCCTACCAAAAGTAATTAAATTCCAGTAAACCTACAATATGAACGCAAATCGCATCAGTTCCTAAGTAAGTGCAAGTGTCACTATCCCGTTAGAAGAGAAGGGATAAATTAAAGCATAATACGTCTGCCCCTATTGGCGATTCGTTCACTCTGCATAAGGCTTTTCGATAAAGCTTCAATTAAAAATTATTTCAATAATAGTTAGAAATAAAATAAGAATGTGATTCTTGAATTGATGCTAGTAAAATTAACAAACTGTTAAACTATAACGAAAAAATTAATTAATATTTCATTCGTATAAATTAAAATGCATATTTCGAAATTGCTTTCGGCTATTTTTCTTGAATTCTTTATTCTCATTTATAAAGATTGACTGAACTACAAATGAACAATAAAAATTCATGAAACTGTAATATTAAATTTCCTTGTAGATTTTTATTCTTTGTATTTATTGATGGAAAAAAGTAATAGTACAGTATATTTTGTTAAGTTATTTATTTATCTGTTTTAGTTTATTTTATTGTTTTCTTTTAACTATGCTTCATTTCTATTTATCTTAAAATTTCAGGTTCGCAAAAAACTTATCTACGACCAGAGACGTGACGAAGTGAGAGTGAACAGGATGCGACACACCCTCGATACCCAGATTTTTTTTCCAAGTTGGTATTTCAGTCATCAGATAGCAATATTTGAATAGATAATAGGACATATTTTTTCGGCACATCGGTGACATTTGTATCAACATGATTACGGTGAGAAAAAAAAACAACGAAATTTTATTTCTATAATTGATATTTTTGTAAAATATATACCGACGTTCCGTTGAAATACTTTAGTTATCGAAAGAATGTTGGTTCTGCGAAAACAACAAAACCGTATTTGCAGTGATGAGAAAATGGTGATTATACTTCATATGAAAGCAATACTCGCAAATGCCATAATCGACTTTTACTCATAGATTAAAAAGATGTTTTAATTGTGTGTAATATGAATGCAATACTCCCAAATGCCATAATCTACTTTTACTCATAGACTAAAAAGATGTTCAATTTTGTTTAAAAGATGTTTTAATTTTGTGTAAAAGAGCAAACAGTTCTTATAACTATTTTAAATATCTGTGATTTCTCTACATTCAGTATACCAATACAATTTCCAATACAATAACCAATACAATTTCTCGGCAAATGATGCTAATGATGCTATAGAAAAACTATAAAAGGGAAAACAACTGCATGAAAATTCGTAATCTTAATTCATAATGAAAAAATAAACGCCGATTTAAAAAAAATCCTTCTAAATTTTTTTAAATACATCCTGCGTAACTTTCAGTGAAAAGAAACCATTTTTATTGTTTTAGACTATAAAATTTTTTTGAAATTATTAATGTACCATTTGATATACCAAAGTAAGAGAAACTGGACGAATTTTTGGTTATCACACTCTTGTCTGAAAATAATAGAAACAACCAATTGGCACCGACTCAAAATAAATTATGCATAAGATAAAAATGTTAACAGTGGAACTAACAAAAAAGTTTGCACTGTAAATTAGACAAATTATTGATGCCAGTCTCAGAAGGAATCCTGAATGGAAATATTGAATATCAGATTTTATCGTTAATTTCTGTTTTATTTACAGTGACATTTGGCTAACCGGAACATATTTAACTCGGATACCTCGGTAATTCGACAATTTTTTTCTTGAATTTCCTATTAAAATAATATCTATAATTCGAACATATTTTTGTAAATTCCTTATATAAATTGAAAATTGCATTCATATCTTAATTGCTTGAATTCTATTTATACATTTCTTACATTGTGCAATCGGGGATTTAACAATTTTTAAATCCTTTAATTCATTTGAAAGATCGCAGGAAGTTTTGTAAGGTATTGAGATTTAGTGGCGCAAGAGCCAAATATGGCTATACTGCGCCAAACAAATGGTAAAAATATGTCAAGTACAATCCAGTCATACAATTTAAAATTAAAAATTCTTGTGTTAAAAGGAAAGACAAATAATGAATAGTAACAGTGTTCTTAAAAATGCAAATTACATCCCAGAAAGGGAATTTTTCCAAAAATGTTAAAAGATAAAAATATCAATGAAATTTAAAAGGTGAAAATGCAACTCTCATAATATAAAAGCAGGTATAATAAATTATAAAAACAAGTGAAAAAAATCATTGTAACCTTTTTATTCTATGTTTTTTCAAGTATTTGTTATAAATATGTGAATTTGAAGTTTCACTGTAAAATTTTTTAGGATCAACCCATTGAATCATACATTTTTGGGGACTTTGTCTAAAAACAGTTTTATCAACTGTGAAGAAATCGGTAGAAGGTTTCAGAGCAGGTGGGGTTTCATCAATTGCTTCGTGGTGGTTGTATTCAATAGCATTATCCGATTCTATTTCGGTGTCAGTGTTTTGGTTGGCCTTATCTGTGGACATGGTTTCAAACTCAGAGTTAGTTTCATCCATTTTATCAGCTGATTTGGAATTTATGGTCCGCGATGAGCTAAAATTAGAGACTGGCATAGATTGGGAGACTTATCGAGGTAAAGTCTTCCAGAATTTAGAATTCGATATATTTTCAGAATTTTGATCTTTTTTATATTTTTTCTTATATGTAACAGTTTTAAATTTATGCAGATACTGTGGTATTTCACTGGATGGAACATTAATAGTTTCAAGTTCATAACCAGTTGGCTGAGGAGCATCAGTTTCACCAAATGCTGGATCATATGCAAGTCTCGAAAGGTTCGTTTCTTTACAAACTGGAGACATTTTTCTTCCCTCTTTTTTTAGTTCTCTCTTTACATTTTGATTTTTCTTTTTTCTTAAGATCCTTTGCAGTTTGTGAAGGAAGGTTTTGAGTAATAACGGGAGTACAGGGATTAGTATCTGGCTGTGATTTATTAGTTGTTAAAGATTGTAACTTTGTAAGTGGAGGACAAACAACTCGAGTTAATTTTTCATCTGTCTGGGTACAACCAGAAATAGTATTTTTGACTACTTGTGAGTATGGTAACGAAGCTGATGTATTAGAAGATTGAGGATATACAAGTTTCCTTGCATCAGAATATGATAAATTTT
Organism: Argiope aurantia; assembly: GCA_026543865.1. NCBI lineage: Eukaryota > Metazoa > Arthropoda > Arachnida > Araneae > Araneidae > Argiope > Argiope aurantia. Next base: position 49,825 of record JAPMOR010019702.1, on the reverse strand, counting down.
TAGTTACTTTGAACTCTTGAATTTTCTTTTCCATTTTCCACTTATTGCATTTATTGGAATCTGAGGTGTGTGGTTTATCACAATTAACACATCTGGGATCTGCATTGCATTCTGTACACGAATGTCCGACTGATGCACAGCGAGAACAAGTCTATTTACCTTGACAAGCGTTTTTCGAATGGCCGAACTTCTGACAGTTAAAACATCATAAAGGAGTAGGAATATAAGCCCGAACCTTATATCGTGCATAACCAGCGAGAATAGTTTTCGGAAGCTGAGGAGCACAAAAAGTTAAGATTGTGTACTTCGTTGGAATTAGTTGACTGTTACGTTTTATTTTTATTCGGCTGGCTTCACAAACTTTTTGGCTTTTTAGCTCACAAGTTCAGACTCTGAAACAGATTCGAGGTCAAGTTCGGAAATAACACCACGTCAATAGTTTAATAATTTATGATCATATATTTCCACAAGAAATTCTCCTAAATGCTTCAAATTTTTAAGTACAGATATTTGTGATTTTGTGACTGCTTCAATTAATAAATCTCCAGATTTAAGTTTCTTAGTATCTTTGACTTCTCCAATGGTTGAGGCAATAAGTTTCTGAATCAGAAAAAGCGAGATTTTATGGAAGGTTTTATCAGTATGTAAGATGATACAAGGAGTATTTTCAGTAATCGAATATCCGGACAAAGACGTTTTGAAAAGACACATGCAAAATACAATTCATATTCGGGTTTAGACGGCACCGCCCACCACGGAACCCAACAAGGGAAGGCAGCCACCGGCTCTAGGTACCCCCAGCCTCGGCGCTTACCTTGCTGCTAATCGAAACCTATACGCTAAGAGCCACTTCCAGGAACGTCTACCACCCTTAACGCAGAGCCCTAGAAGCTGACCCTTTCGCTTGATCCCAAGCAGACTAACCACCCAGGTGGCTAGCTACCGGCCGATTGATACACCGGGGACCATAGTGCACCACCCGTCTAATGGGTCGCCAAGCATGGCCAACACGTGGGGTTTTGGGCTGTCCATGATAAGCAAGAAGCAAACAGAGCGTCGACAGCTTCTCACGAAGAGCTCCCTCGCTTGCCGTCGATTGGAGGAAAGACAGCAAAAAACAGAAGGCGTAGAGGAGAGTGAACTGAAAGGGAGTAGAGATCCCTGGGTACCTCGGGGTTGGGACACCCGTGCCCACCTAGTGAAAGTGGGCCCCTGAGGAGGACATTAGCGAGGGAAAAAATATAAAATTTTATCAAAAGTTTAAAATTTCCATTAAGTTTCTAGTGAATTTCATAACTGTTTTACCTTCCTTCTTACCTTTTTTCTTATCCGTAAAATCTATTTTTATCTCACATAATAAGAGAAACATTATTCATAATAATATTCTCATAAAAATCGTTATCACTGAATGCATTGGGATAAAATCCGTATATGAATATGTTGTCAAGATAGTTTTAGAATAATTCGAATATTTATTATAATTCAAAAAATTGTTCTAGATCTTCCATATTTCTTTCAAATATTTTTCCAATTCCAACAAAGAGATATATTTGTTCAACTGAATCCGTAAAATTGATGTAAAATCTCATTAAGTTTTTTTCGAAGAATAGGAATGTTTACGTGCTGAGTTAGAAATGCTTATATTTTGTAAATATTTCGAAAGTAGCATTTAAATTATAACTCCACCTTCAACTTCGTATCATATTAACATAGTCTTTAATCCAGAATCTCGTGAAAGATAATTGAGTGCACTGTAATTGATTTTTAACCATATTTATCTCCCCGGTGGGCACCTCGAAATGAAGATGAGAAGCTTCCAGCATGGTGGCTGGTTCTCTCCCTCCTGGAGGGTACACTAAAAGGTGGGTGGTCTGGCTCCTCCCAACGATGATGGGACGTACTTCCTTAGGGAAGAATTGTACCGTGGCCGAGGTACCCTTAGGACTCAACCACAGTTCCCGCCAGTGTTGCTGTTGCGGTCATTCAATATTATTTACCCGTGTGCCTTCCGGCAGGTCGGAGAGTCAGTGATATGACTTTTTTTTTGAATTTATGACCATTCACTTTTTTACACTTACATTATTAATTTTACTGATTACTTTTCAAATTATGAATACTTTTCAAGTATTTCTGTTCTCTTATTGTTTTTCCTCATATATTGGATTGTGTATGCGGTTTCCAATTTTCAGTTGAAAATAAAGTCAAACGAATAAAAATTTTATAGCTGACAATATAAACACGTTTGTAAATTATACATCAAGAAAATATTTATTTTTTAAGCCAACAACATTCATTACTAGAATCGCCAATTTTACTGTCTGTTTTAGTCGACAATTTTATTGGGCGCCAGCTCAGGTGTCGTCCTCGTCATCTGACCACGGTTCAAAATTGCGAGGTCCGTTCAAAAATAATCCTAATGTTACTTTAAAACGGGTCGTTAATATAACTAAACTAAATTTCTTGACAAATTAAATACTAGTCGAGATTAATTTAATTGAAAAATTACTATTACGAAATTTGAGTTGAAAGAACAATTAGTACTAATAATGGGAAAACATCTCCCCCATGTTTTCTTTAATTTTAATGTGGTTATCTTATTGTAAACTTTTTCTTCTGTCTTTTTCATATTGGTAGGTATATTTTCTCATATAGAATAAAAATAAGTCCTCTCGCATTTATGTTTAAAAAGTCAATTAGTTAGATTTACTTTAAAAATCCCTGAAACTAGTAAGAATTTATAAATAAATATGAATTGAAAAAAAAAGTATTTTATTTTTCTTTACTGCTTCCAAATTAAGTTTACATGGACAAAAAAGTTATATATATTTTGAGATAACACCACAGAATTTCCTTTCTTTCTATAAAAAATTATTATTATTTGGTCTGTTAATCTCAAAAATTTTAAAACTATCACATTGAGATTTATTTTAAGGTAAAAATAAGAGAATTAGTGAGTTTATAAATGAAGTTCGACATCTGAAATGCAGCTGAAATGTTAAATGAACGTTGTATTACAGGGAATTTTAAGATTAGTATTTCCTTTAAACACAGAAACGCCCTTCCTTTTTTATGTGCATCGACTTTTTTTAATTTTAAGTCAATTTGCAGAGACATCTTAGGATTAACATTTCTATTTAAAAATAATTTATCATTCTTTATTTCGAAACTAGTGTAGCATCATTCATTGATGATGCAATGTTGCCTTGAGAATAGAAATTTTGTGTTTTGATTTCAAGTTTGTTTCGAAATTTGAATTTCGAAACTTTCTAAAAAAATGTATGAAACTAGAGTAAATAATTATAAAATGCATTTGATATTCTCCTTTTATTAATTTTATTTAAACATCTTTCTTTAATTTTTGCTATGAAACCATATACAAAGAAAATAATTTTATTTGAAACAGTGGAGAAACACCTCGCAACAATCAATCTCGAGAGATGCTTTCTTACAAAATTTAGTAAAACGTCGAGGATAAGAAATTTCCAACACAAGAGAGAAGTAAGTTCCACACCATTTTTGCATAAAAACCACCTTTGAAAAAATCTGTAATACTTAAACAGATAGCATACAAAGCAAATTACCCAGGATCATCAAGAACATGTGCTAGTTTTACCCGTCGAAAATTGATTTTTGCCAAAGAGCAATAAAAAATTATGATAGCAAACATTTCGTTTAGGATTGTCTTACTGAATATTGGTTATCTCCACCTTTTACACTCAAGGTCATATCATACGAAAAATTCTTTGCCTTGGATAGTCTTCGGGGATTTCCTTAGTATACTAGTAATTTAAACCTTTAATTTTTTGTATATTAAAAATGTGCTCACGGCTTCTTACTT
>JAPMOR010019702.1:0-45587 GCA_026543865.1 Argiope aurantia | reverse complement strand
CACTCAAATTAAATTTTCTAATAAATTTATTAGTATGAAAAATTGCCAATATATTTTGCAGATATATTTCTTTATGTATAGATATGTTTTAGAAATTTTTTAAAATATATTATCATCGAAAAAAGTAAATGCGTTGGAACATGCATCTTCTTCTCAAATTACATGTTACAATAAATAATATTCTTGAAAAAACATATTACTTTTTACTTTTTAAATCATATTTATTTTTACAGTATATGAAGGTATATAGAAAACAATATAATGTAAAATTCAACAATTACATGAAAAATAAAAAAAAATGACAATGAGTAAAATTGGTCCTTTTTTTTATCGGCTTGTGTGGCTTTCATAGCACGGTTTTCTAGGACATTTTAAACATACAGGTTAAGAACTAGTATAAAATACAACCAATAAATTCTGTATATATATCTCTATGGTATATTAATATATTTTATAATTTTTTCAAAATACATTATCCCTAGAAAAATTAATTATGTTTGAACATACATATCAGAATCAGTTGAATGCTAACTTTCATCGAAAAACTCTTCTGTACAATTATCCTTATCACTAAAATCACTTTCTGCTTCATTTAAAAGTGTCTGGAGCACTGATTCATAATAGGATCAGTAAATTGAATGATATTTCGGGGCCCAAGTTTTAGCACCATCTGCTTTATTACTGGGACACTAACAGGGAGGTGCGGCCTTAGAGACCGCGCTCAAAGAAATAACTGAATTATTTTAAAAAGCATCCGCTAAAATCGGTTGAAAAAGTACACGTGTATTGAAGGTCACAAAACAGGGAGCTACACGGTCAATCCATTCAATTGAGCTAAAAATAGAATAGGGGTGGCCGAAAATCCATTTCTAGCGGTTTCACAGACCGCACGTCCCAGTTAAGGGTTAAGCGATAGAACTTCTCCAGAGAAAAAAATGTTGACAGATGTCATCTCACCCACCGACCGGTTAATATTTTTTCTACAAGAAATGGAGAGCCTGAACGAATTGTTTGCAATACACCTCATAACATAAAATGGTGGAAAACCAGAAAAATAAGGTGTCTCGATTTGTTGCTCACTGCAGAGAGAATGTTTTTTCCGGCATATATGATATCAAATGACATTCAGACTAACAGCATTCCCAGCCTCGGGGCTTACGTTAGTGTAACCAGAAACTATACTCTCGGAATCACCTCCAGCGACAAGCCTAAGACATGACCCCATCGCTTGATCCTTAGCAGATTAACTATTCAGATGGCTAGTTACTTGCCGAATCGATATACTATGGCACCATCCATATAATGTGAAGCCACTCACGGCCCACACTTTGGACTTTTGGATGCCCATGATAAGTAAGAAACAAACGGCCTCTCTTGAAGAGTTTACTTTTTTCCGTCGAGGGAAGGAAGAAATAAAGCAGAAAACAGCAGGCTAAGGAGATGGCAATCTGAAAGGCAGAACCAGATTACTAGAATACCTCGGGGGTGTATGACCCGTCACATCTAAAGAAGATGTAATCCTAAGGTTGAAACATATTTTTTGAATTACGTCAGTCTGCCTGACTGTGAACAACAATAATTCAAAAATTTTGAGGCAAGCAACTAAAAATTTTATATGGTTTTAACTTCAAATTTGTAGATTTCCATCCAATTTTGAACGAAATCCATTCATAGGAATCTGTCTGTCCGGCTATAGGGATATACCTTAACGCAATAACTGGAAAACGAAGAGAGCGAAGTGGTTCAAATTAACAGGCGCAGATTAACATCTAAGCTGTGGATACCTATCAAATTCGTCATTCCCTAAGGAATTGATTGTCCGTTGGGTTGTACTCTCACAAGTATTTTTTATGTGATAATTTAAAAACGTAACGACTTAAATATATGTAATTTGGTGTGCAATTTGATGATTACAATTGTAATTCAGTCTTAAATTTTGATTTCAGTCAGTCGTAAAAAAGTGTCCAAAATACAAATACAGCTTTCTGGTATATGGCACGATTAATCGCGTAAAAAATCCATCAAATATCACGTAATAATACTGTCTTACATAACTATGTTTGCTGATAACATGCGGTTAATAATGCCCATTTTTAGAGGGTTCCCGAGAAAGTGTTGGGGAGATTGGGAGAACCCTTGATTCTATATCGCATAAGGATTTTTTTATGAAAACTTATAATTTGTGACATTTTAAAAACATTCGGATATGCAATTTACAAAATATTCAATATTTTAATAACATCTAATAATAGAAATGACTTAAAAAATCCAATACAAATAATAAAATCCGATATGTATTTAAAAAGAAACTGGATCTTTAAAATTAGACAAATATATTGCATTTTCCTTCGAAAGAACACTTGTACTCATTAGACTTAAAATTTGATTCAATGCCTTTTTTGAGTTCCCAACTGTTATTTGTGATCTTTCCTATGTCCTTCAAGTTGATTTTCCGTGCATTTTATTTGTGGAAATTTCTCATCCTGTACCTTGTTCAAAGCAACGAGATTTTTAAGAAAAATACTCAAGTTGGAAGGTGTGAAACGTAAATTTTGTTTCCAGTATTACTGTATAGCTAAGTAAGTGTCCTAGTTATTTCATAAAAAATTTTGAGAGATGCCTTTGAAATTAATGCATGCGTTTTTCTCGACTGGTTTTATTTTTTCAGATTGTGGATTTTTAATTAACCGATGAATATACCTTCATATAAATGTGTAGAAGCATTAATTAAATATGAAAAGCTATTTTAATTTTTATCGAAAGTTTTAATAGATTCTTTTATCACCCTGCAAGATATTTTTGTTCTGGATCCATAAAGCTCTTCCACATCACTTTCTCTCTTCATGGATTGAAATTTGTTCTTAGATGCTATTCTTTTCCAATGATAACTTTTAGTTCTCACTTAAATAAGAAACGAGGTATTTTCGTATAACCAAATACTATGATTAAAATTTGAAAATATCCATAAATTTGCCTGTTAACTGTTTGATATTTTACTTTAAAGAGGATAAAATCTAGGTTTTGCCATTAAAATTCCTGCAACAGAATTTGAAGCCTTGCATTTTAAGCTTCTTACTCGAATCAATAAATAGTCTTCACTGACACGGATCCCGATCAAGTTCAATGAATATCTATACAATATACACTATCTACCAAAAAGTTTTTGGACACCCATGCAAATGAGGACATCTGCGATCCTGATGTACTCCATGCCTTCTGTATTTAAATATCGATTAGGAAATATCCTTGGCATTAGTCGTATGCAAGATGCCACAAAATTCAGAGCTGTCTAACTTATAGAAAGACGTAATCGTCAGATATCATAGAAGTGAACGATTCATAGTTTAATTTAGTTATATTAACGTCCCGTTTTAAAGCAGCACTAGGGCTATTTTGGGACGGACCTTGCAATTTTGAACTGCGGTCAGTTGATGAGGACGACACCTGAGCTGGCACCCCCCTCCACATCACCCCACGCAAGCGTTAAGACGTTTGGTCCGTACGGATTTTACGTACACCAGAATCGCTTACATACCGGTTCTTCGGTCGAATCCGGTCTTGAACCTGAAACCCTCCGGTTCCGAAACCGAGACCTTACCACCAGGCAACCGCGGCCCACGACGACAGATCCGTAAGAGACGTATCTAGTGAGTTAAACATTCCAAAATTAACAGTAGCTTTTGTGATTAAGACGTGGAAGGTGAGTGGTGATTGTCGGAATGTGCTTCGATCGGCAAATCCACGAAACTAAGGGATAGAGACCAAGTAGTGTTGACCAAAGAAATTCTGAAATATCGCACCAAACCGATGGACCACATACTCCAGGAATACTAACAAGCACCCGAAACTGTTGTTTCGATAAATACCATTTGCAAGGAAGCACATTTGTTTGGTTTCCATGGTCGTGCTGCCGCCAGAAGCCTTTGATTACAAATTCCAACCGTACTGCTCGGTTGAGGTGCTGTAAGACACGTCGAAATCAGACCGTAGATGAGCAGAAATAGGTTTTTTGGAGTAATGAATCAAAGAGCAATCTTTACCAACCAAAAGGTAGAGTCGGGATCTGGCGTATGCACTCCTTTTGCCAAAATGCATTTTGCCTACAGTAAAGTTTGGCTGAGGTGGAATTATGATCCGAGAATGTTTCTTGTGGTATGGACTGGGACCCTTGATCCCAATTCATCGTAAGCTCAATGCCGACTCTTACAACACTATTCCAGACAGCAATGTGCTTCCTATGCTGTGGCAATTTTACGGATTGCATCATTGTTATTTCCAGAATGACAACGTCACTTGTCATGTTGTGAGGTCCATTATGGATGGGTATGATGACAATGGGGTGAATCGATTGAACTTGCCCGCTCTGAGTCGATACTTCAATCCTATAGGAAAACTCTAGGATAAGTTGGATCACTGAATTAAGGGGTGCTGCAACCTTCCAAAATCGTGGAAATAATTGCATGTATTCTCCAAGTCGAGTGGAAGAAAACCCCTGACCATCATCCAAACATTTGTGGAAACCATGCTCCAGAGGGTTAAGGCAGTAATTGCTTCAAGTGGAGGCTCTACCAACTATTGAATTTGAATAAATTGTGTTTCTCTTTTATCACAGGTGTCCAATTCTTTTTTGGTAGATAATGTATAAGTGATTTTTAATTTTTTTTTTTTTTTTCGATTTTTGTACCAAGAAAATTTTACTTTTGTCGCAAGTGAATATTTAAGTTGTGATCCTAAAACTTTCTTTCGAAAGGTTTTAATTGCTGACTACATTATTCAACTGCTTATTTATTCTATAATTTAATCTCTTACAGTGCAGCATTGTATTACACATACATTATTGTCATTTTACTAAGGAATTTATTTTAAATTTTAGTAATAATGTATTTTTTCAATAAAAATTTACATTAATTTTATTAAATAGGCTTGTCTTTTGTTTCTTGAAAAATCTGCGAATGATGTAAGAAAATGAAATTTTCATCATTAGCTTGCCCGATTATTAATAAATAGTTGACATTCTGAAAGTATCAGATTAGTGAAAAGAATCGTTTGGTTTAAAACCGTTTTTTGTATTAATTATTTGCTGAGATAATATGTCAATCGAAAGTTTTCTCTAATTACAAAACGAAGTTTGAAAATAGAAATGGCTCGTTTTTTTCGAAGAGACGTATTTCAAAAATGACGAATCAGTCTATTCAAAGAAGCCCATAATATAATGCATTATAAGTGTTGACTGCTGGAATCAGCACTAGCGTGCGTATTTCACGATTTTCATTTTCTCTATATAGTTTGCGACAACATGTCATATTAGAATTTTCCTTCCTCTTGGTGTTTACTAAAAACTCTCTGAAAGTTCTTTCCATTAACAGAACACCTTGTGGTAATTTTCTAGTGGCATTTAAAAAAAGTTCTTGGGAAATATCTTTTAATAAAAAATAAATGTCAAACAATATATATATTCACTTTAGTATGTCATGTATTCAACGTAGATTTTTTCAAATTTCCTTTCGTATTTTATGTATTTTTTTTTGCTTATATTTTTAATTTCACTTTTGCTATACGTTAGAATTTTTCCTTCTTTGAAACTTTTGCTTCAGTGTGGTTTTTATGGACTCAAATGTATATGTATTTCAATTCTACTTCCTTTTTTCTTGTTTCTTTTACTAACCGAGGGTCTTGACGATTCTAGGTATAATAAAATATAGAATTATGCTTTTTGTTAATTTTTATAAAAATTAACAGCAGTAAAATATTACAAAAACCTGAAAACTTCTTTTGGGAATCTGCCATAAAACATAATCTTAAGATTCAATAATTCCGATTACTTACATAATAAGGATTATTAATTATTTTAACATTACAATTTTAAAGTGAGCGTAATATTTATTAGATCAGAAATCATTTTAATCTTTTGGAATATTCGAACTAGAAATAAAGTTGAACCTGTTCATTTGTTATCTTTTTGCAAGAGTCTTTTTTGGTTAATGTTAGTTTAACAAATAATTTTCTTGATGATTCATATACTTATATCCTATTTTTTTACTTCATTTAGAAAAAAAAATGATAAAAATAAATTTGCTGAAATTAAATTAATGAAAATAAATTTATAACGTTTCTTTTTTTAATTACTTATAATGCTGTGCTAAAAGTTAATTGTTAGTAGTCAGATATACAAAACCGCTTTCTATGTTTCATTCTTATATTGAAAATTTTAGATTTTATTTATTTAGTCGTGGATCCATTCCATATTTGCGAAGCGGCCTCAAAATTCTTCGAGTAGTTCTAAAAGCAATTACAGACGACTATGCATTGACTTTTTTTTAAAAAGAATAGAAATACCCTTAGAAAAGTGTTGAAACTGTGAATAATAAATTAATAATTAATTCTATTTTTACGATATGTTGCTAACCGTATGCAGAAATGTTTAAGAATAGACTTGTAACTGAATTTCAATGCTTGTAATTTATAAAGATTTGTTGTTTTTCCAAATGATGAACCAAATCATGGAGAAAGAAGTGATGAGCTTCAAGATAAAGTTATTCCAATAAACATATAAAAGTAAAAAATTCATCCCTTTCATAAATAATCTAAAGTGGAAATCTCACTGATGTTAGCTTCACTACCCCGAGATACCCTAGTGATCTAGTCTGCCTTCCAAATTCTCCTTCCATCAGCCTCCTGCTTTTCGCTTTTATTTTTCTTTTCTCAACGGCAAGCGAGGGAGTTCTCTATGAGAAGCTGTCACCCTCTGTTTGCTTCTTGCCTCTCAAGGTTGGTTGAGTTACAGTTTTTGACGCAAGAGCCATATTTGACTAAATTGCGCCTAACACTAGACATATACATTCTTCATATTTCTTGTACTAGTTACCAGTTCAGTAAAAAGGAAATTTCAAAGTTCGAAAGAAGAGAATTCAAATGAGTTAGTAAACATTTACATCTCTAAGAAACTTAGAAAGGTTTGGATGGGGATTTTCTCCAATCAGTTGTCTTAAAGTGACATTATTTGTACCAAATCGGTTAAGTTTATAAATATTAAACAAAGCAAATGTTTGTGCGTAAGTCTTGTATGACCAGTTCTGAAGCGAGTAAAAATGATCTCTTGTTTCCTACATAAATTTGAAGTGCTGAAGTGACTTATAAAAGGGTAAAATGTGTGTAACTTATTAATGTGCGGCTCATCCCAAATTCTTTCCCATTTTTTACACATCAAATTCCTAACAACTTGTAAAGCATCTTTCAGTGGGACAAAGTTTTCTACCATGAGCGTAACCGTTTTAGATGCCTAGTCAGTTTTCTCATTACCTATAATATCTGCATGGCCAGGAATCCAACAAAACGCAATATACAGACCTTTATTATTTAAATATTTGTACATATCTGCACATTTAAGCACTAGAGAATGGCTGAGAGGACTGACACTCCTCAATGCATCGTCTGCACTTTTTGAACCGGTATATAAAATAAATTTCCTTCCCAAATTTTTCATTTTATGTAAAGCCAAATATATACCATATATTTCTGAGGTAAATATGGAATAGAATCGATGTAATCTTTCTGACATTAACTCTCCTATCACCACTGCTATTTCCAACATGATCTTCCTTCTTAGAATCATCAGTAAACACAGGGTCATAGTTAGAAAAAGGATCTCTATGATCTTAAAATAAATACTTATACATGAAATTAGGTGTTATTGATTTCGGCAAGTGTTCAAACTCGTTAATAAAATTTAAATCCATTTCCATCCAAGGTGGTAATTTATCATTTTTCTCCAGGATTAGAAAATCGGTAACATTAAAATTCCTTCAAGTGTCCCCAACTCTAGAACCAAATGAAGGGATGTTCGCACGTTTTAGCGCAAATAAGGATCCATATCGATTAAGGACTTCGGGATCGGAGGAGATGAATCGCTTTTAATTTTAAAAAATGCATTGAGAGTAAGCCTCTCTCGGGTCAACTTTAATGTAAGTTCATTGCTCATTACATAAATACTTTGAATCGGAGTAGTTCTAAATGCTCCCAGCACCTGGTGATGTACTGTAACAAGAAACTTCTGGGTAGATTTTGCAACCGAGCCATAAATAATGCATCCATAATAGAGTTTAAAACGCCTAGCAGAGCTTTCGGCTTCATATGATGTTCCCCAAAGCATTTTGATAATATTTAGAGATTGAATGCACTTCCTTTTTAAGTAATTAATATGAGATTTAAAAGAGAATAAAATATTAGTCCTACATATTTTGCTTCTTTTACGACAGGAATTGTACAATTGAGTAACATTTTTGGATTCAAGTGGAGTCCACGTCTTCTACAAACAGGTATGACATTTGTCTTTTGAGTTGAAATCTGAAATCCAATTTCCCTGCCCCATTAGTTGATATTATCCACCGCCTCATGCAATTTCTTTTCAATAGAAACCGTATCTGTGCCGTATCGAAGCAGTGAATTTCAAGATCATCTACAAAAAGGCAACCTTTCACACATGTCGGTATAATTGCTTCATGACTCCATTCATTTTAATAATAGATAAAATAACACTAAGAACGCTACTCTGAGGAACACCCTCCTCTTGATAAAAGTTATGAGATAAGTTATTTTCAATCTGAACTTGAAAGGTTCTTGTATTTAAAAAGTTCTTAATAAAAATTGGGAGATTGCCTCTAAAACCAATTTCGCAGAGGTCTTTTAGAATTCCGTTATCTCCATGTTTTATCATTAGCTTTTTCCATGTCAAATAGAATTGGTGTAAGATGTTTTTTGCTGATGAAGGCCTCTGGCATTGAAGATTCTGGTTGTAAAATATTAGCCACTGTTCCTCTACCATCTCGGAACACACTTTGAAAAGGTGACAACCATTACTTTTTTTCCAGAAGATGTACAAGTCTAGTATTTATCATGCTTTTCAATAGCTTGTGGAGACAGCTGGTGAGAGCTATAGGCTTATACCCGTTAGGATTTTTAGCGTCTTTCCCAGGTTTTAAAACATGGATTACTGTGGTTTTTCTCCAAGAAATGGGGAACTTATGTTCTTTCCATATTCTTTTAAGTAAAATTAAAAGGTTACGCATTGATGTCTCAGTTAGATGAGTGAGTAAGATGAGATGAATCTTATCGGGGACCAGCTGAAGTAGCGTGTTATTTACTCAAAGCCCATGTGAGTTCATTAAATCATAATTATATTCATCGTCTGAAACAGCATAAAAATTTATATCATGTCTCTTTTCATTTGTGTTGAATGAAATAAAAGCTTGCGAATATGAACTCGTACTAGAAACAGCAGAGAAAGATTCTCCTAACGTGTTCGCAATCCTTTTGGCATCTGTTATGACTTGTCCATTGTAATTTAAAAAGAATAATGATATGTTAACATTATAACTACCAGCAAGTTTCCTTATCTTGTTCCACAGCATTTTAGATGATATTTGATTATTTATAGAGTTAATGGAAGTTTGCCAAGATTTCCTTTTATTGACGCGTTTCACTCTTCTAAGATTTGCTCCGGTCAATTTAAAAGCAAAGGTAAAAATGTGGTCGGATATCGCCGGAATTTATCCCGAACTTTCCATAGTTGTTCCTTAGTAATTCTGCCTTCCATCAGGGTTTCCATATTTTTAGTGTTTTTCCGGACGTTTTAGCGATAGTTATATCTGCTGCTTGAATAAATGAATTTGTAACTTTGTCAATCGCATTATCTATGTTATACACTTCTACCATTTCCAGTGACATTGTAGCAAGTTGTGAAAATAGAGCCCAGTTTGCTCTCTGAAATATGAATTTCTTTAGTCTTTTTGGATTGTTAATGTCATCGCCCAAGTGAGTTAATATGATCGAGAAATGATTATTGTTATACAGGTCGTCTTCTGTATTAAAATTTCATTTGATGACTAGAGAAGCAGTGCAAAGAGCCAAATAAAGTGTGTGGAACGTGCGGGTTGGTTGATGAAAGTATGTATGGTTATTATTTTTTAATGCAATGGTCATCAATTAGGGTTTCTATTTGTTGCCCTTTTAAATTAATATCTGGACTGTCCCATATTGGGTTATGGCCGTTGAAATCCTCAAGAAAGAAGAATGGTTCAGATTAATGATTAATTAATTCATCTAACTTCTGTTTAGCGTGATTATAATTAAGAGGGAGGTAAATAAAATAAACGGTAACAAGGACATCAATCTGGAGATACACTGCCAAAGCATGTATCTCGCAATTTATTGGGACTTGTATAAAAGCGAAATCTTTTGAGATTAAAATTGCCACCCCGCTTGAAGCTCTTGGGGCTCTATTGCAATCTTTTCTTATTATATTATAATATTTAATTTTAATGAAATCTTCAGGAGAAAGATAAGTCTCATATAAGACGAGACAAACGGGCTTGTATTTATTTAAAAGTGACTTAATATCATCAAAATGAGACTTTACACTATGGCAATTCCATTAAATAAAATAAAGTGCTATAAAAATTTATTTTTTATTTGGTGCATTTAAAATCCCTTCGACCCCGTCAGTGAACATCACGTCGTCATCAGATGGGTAAGTTTTAAAATCATCAGTCATCATCTTCGTCAATTCCTGATTGTTTTAAAAAATCTTGTTTAGTGAGTGTACGTTTTTTAATGGAATCTTTTATTTTTACATCCAAGTTATTTTTCATTCTTTATATTCTATATTTTCTCATTGTTTTTGTTTCTTTGAAAATTTTTAATGTTCTCTTAGATGTGTCTGCTTTTTTATTATTGGTTGTAGGTCTACGAGACGTTTTGTTATGAATAATGTTGTCGCTTGTTTTAGCACTGTTTAATTGAATAGTTGGTGGTAGTTTTAAAGTTTTCTTGTCATTTAGATTTCATAAGTTAGTTTCTATTTGGTGTCTTTCTTCAATTACTTAAGATGTATTTGAAAGTTCAGTTTTGTTTTCTATTGTTTCTTTTACAAAATCATTGTTTGTATTGAAGTTAGCTGAATATTGTCTAGACGAAGGCGTTGGATTATTCAGACGATATTTCTGTTTGCGGAACTGTTTTATTTGAGCAGTATGGACATGTTTTGAGGGCTGTTGAATAAGATACTCCAATAGTTCGGTGTTCTGGAAACTGCAATTTTGCTTTTGCTTCTGCAAAAGGAATATTTTGAGTTGCTTTCATAGTTTGAATTTCTTTTTCTTCGGTCCATCTAGGGTATTTTCGAGAATAAGATGGATGGTCACCTTTGCAATTTACACATTTCGGGATAGAGGAGCTGAATTTGCAGTTGCACTCAATGTCCGAGCAACGGCTACACATTTCATTGCTGCAGCAGACTGCCATAGAATGCCCGAATCTTTGGCATTTAAAGCATAGTAACGGATTGTGCATATAAGATATGATTGGGCAATTAATGTACGCAATTTGAACTGATTTTGGTGGTGTAGGAATATTAATTGTAAGTGTTAGATGTTTGGTTGCTATCATTTGACTTTCAAGTTTGATATAGATTCTTTTAACAGATGAAACATTTTGAATGTTTAAATATTTAAGTATTTCTTCTTCAGAATCAGATTGGAATTCGGATTCAGGAGCAACTTGTGAGACTGATTTAAAGATTTATGAGCAGAAACAGCAACTTAGTGCACTCCTATTGATTTAAGGGTCTGTAATAAATTAGCTTGATTAGAGGATTTTACTTCTATTAGGATGTCTCCAAGTTCAGTTTTTTAGATAGATTGGACTTCACCAACTATTCCGATGATAGTTTAATGGTTTAAAATTGGAGAAACAGTTCTGAAATTACCATCACTTTGTTTAGTAATAAAAAAATCGTTCAAAATTCATATGATGCTCCAAAGGAGAAGTTGGCGGACTCTTGTCTCCGTCGGGATCAAAATTTCAGGAACCCATAACGAGAACATATATTAAGATTTATGCAATTGTTTCAATAGATGGAATGACAACTGAGCTCCCCAACCCATGAAGCAGAGCTCGAATGTGCACTGGTGAAAGGGTGGTATGGCTACAGCGGCCACATAAGATTTCGTGGTCAGAGCGGACACTCCGAAACTCATCTGGTTAGAGCGGACACATTTTTTCCCCATTTTAGAGCAGATAAAGGGTGCATATAAATAAGTAAATAAATACTTTTAAAAATCACAAATATAATTTAAAACAATATTTTGTGGCAAATCTCTTTCACGTACGATAACTTTTTTTTTTTTTACCGAAGTTTTCTGTTTTTGCACTCGATTATCGAATTACAAGGATAAATACATTTTTGCCAATCAAATTTAATTATTTATATTATATTATAGTGCGAATGCATTTTGAACAAAGCGAAATGTAATAAAAATTAAAACTTTCAGAGAAATATTTAATATTTATTAATAAATAACTTTGGGCAAAGAGGAATGTTCGGTTTTCTTCAGTACTTCGTATTGAAAATGTCTTGACATTTCCTTTACAACGATGTGTCTTTTCTTTTACACATACGCAACTCATTTCCAATTTATTTTTTTCGGTGTAAACGGCGTGGGTAATCATATACAACTAAACATTCTTTCTCTTTTTTTTGTAGAGAGTAATTTTATTGAAATGTCTATGGGTTCCATCACAGATTTTTTCGACGACATAAAACGACATACACACTTCATAAGGATCAAACATCTACTGAGAAAATGAGAAAGGCCTTCTCTCTCAAAAATATCGGCTTATCTCTACAGCAGGTTCAAAGCTCGAAACTACACAATAGATGATATTGACTGATTAGGGAAGATACACAATAGGTGCAAAAATGTCCGCTCTGCCCACCCAGCTCCTCTCACGTGTCCACTGTAGCAACTGTCCGCTCTGGCCACGTAACAGGTGAAGGTTGGTGAAAGAGGGCACTTGAAAAAGGCATCGCAGACACATAACTCTACGCGGTTCTTCTCGTTTGGAAATCGAATCGAAAAAGTTGCTAGGTCAGAACTTTAACAGAGACTCTAGATATCAGGCGACGATATCAGGAAAATCAATCTACAACTATTAAATTTTTAGAGATGTGGATCAATTGAATTCATTTATTACATACAGTTATAATAATATAGATAAATTTGAATTAAAAAGTGTATATGGTGATGATTGTAATAAACTCTGCAACAGAAGAGCTATGACCCAGGGGAGATAGATACAACAAAAACGAAAAAACTCATATGAAAGAAGAGAATGCATGATTTGATCTAAATTCCTTTCCTTTCCTCTTTGTTTGTGCCTTTGCTCACAGAACTGAAACCTGTTATTAGAGAGGAGCTGGAAATAATAGCTTTTCGCGCTGCCACTGATTCTATACCGCTTTAATGTCCCCGAAACATTTCATTGCAATTTCTATTCGAAACGAACAAAATAAAATAATTACTGATTTTCTATCAAAAAGGAAGGTTGCCTTCAAATATATTTTACTAATTAACTGTGCGCGCAGTATGTTTTCTCATACAATATATTCAGAGGCACTGTGATGTTTGTATAAACAGAATCGGCACTTCATGTGACTTTTGTAAAATTAGCAAAAAATCCTTTTTCTAATAAGCTGTATAAAGCTACAGTTCAGAACTAGTCAATTTCTCATTTCAACAAGTGTACTGCCAATAAATACTAATTTTTCACGTGTGAAAAATTATTATAGATACATTAGCGTTATGTGATTAATTCTTAATAATGTAATTCTTTTTAAAAATTAAACACGCTTTATAAAAACATCATTTTTGACACGGGAAAATAAATGAATACTTACAAATCTGTCTTTCGAATTTTCATTCCCAATTTTGCACACGCTACTACTTTTTTTGGTACAAATTCTTAAGTCAAATTCTAAATTTAAGTCTAATTCTAATTGAGAAAAATTTGACATGTGGTATTGTCTAGAAAAGCGAAAAGAAATCACGTTTAAAAGTTAAAAGGACAATAATGTAAGGTTATGAAAATCATTGGGTCTAAACAGAGTAAAATATTTCAATGTCCAAGATGGCTTCCTGATAGAGAGCTGTAGTAAAAGAAAAAAACAAACCCAGTTACAAAATGTCTGCAAGCATTTTGCAAATATCAGGAAGGATAGTTGGCATAAGTACTATATACAGGAGTTTGTTGCCACCACCTTGCCTGGTCTTCCGTGGGGATAGGAATGACTGTCATCTCGAGAATTGAGGTTGGAGTTTTAAGGACAAACAAATATTGAAACATTAACCATGTACATTGGCCCAAGCTCACTCGGTAGA
Source organism: Argiope aurantia (assembly GCA_026543865.1). NCBI lineage: Eukaryota > Metazoa > Arthropoda > Arachnida > Araneae > Araneidae > Argiope > Argiope aurantia. The sequence continues at coordinate 31,374 of JAPMOR010019702.1, read as the reverse complement.
GGCATGCCCCATCGTTGGAGTGGAGATAACTCGTCTTCACAACACCCACCATGCTTAATTACATGGAAGCTTCTTAGACACGTATTCGGAGCTTCCCTGTGGGATTATACGAACTATAATAATAAACTGCAAAGAAGTCGTTATGTAATTTACTGTTTTTAAGATAATGCAGTCATAAAACGTGTGTGAGCTCTAATGGTTATCACTAGCCGCGAAGCAACTCTTTCCAAAAGAAGAATGTTCCATCAATTGAGTAAGGGAAACTCGATCCACACCATTGCTATGCCCAACAGGGGCGAGAAAATTGTTAATGAACCGGGGACTTCTCTGGTGCTCTCTGGTTGAGATTATAAGAGCGACTCTTAATAAACATTGGTTACATAATAGAATTCCAGTTAAAATCATGCATATCTAAAGCAAACCAAAAAATGTTAGAAAATGCAACTGCAGGATTTAAAATTTTTTATAATAATGTTTTATTTGGTGATCAGAAAAATCTGAAATTTTTTGAAACTCTGATGAAAAATACAAAAATATAGGAAAAATATGGAGATTAAAAAATGGTGACTTTAGTGAATGAGTATGAAATTAAAGCAATTAAATATAGAGTGACTCTGGTGGATGTCAGTTGTGTGGGAGCAACAAGAATTAGGAACTTAGTAGTCAGCGAATTAATAATGAACAAAATGGGCTTGCACTGAGAAATCAGGATTGTCACGAATCTTTCACCAGGTTGAATCTTTCAAAAAAACATAATTATCCCAAACACACGTCAAAATTTGAAAAAGAATTATTATTACTATATTGGACACCTAAGACTTTGGACCATCTCTCGCAGTCTCTATACCTTGGATTCATTGAATATTTATGGGTATATCTATATTATAAGTTATGCCTAGGAATTATTTCAAATATGGAAGAATTACAAATACCTGTCATGGAATGGCGATAAAAAAAATCTCATTAGAACTACCACACATACACAAAACTGGTGTCTGTGGTTAGAAAATAAAATCAAAAGGAGAGAAGATGAAATATTATTTGTTTATCAGTGTTTTCTGTTAATTTTTTTTATTCATTATGTTCCACGCCGTTCTACATAACTTAAATAATTATTTCTTGTTTTTTAAAAATTTTAATTGAATGCTTATAAGTTGTTAAATTCTACTTGAACACGTTCTTAAATTTGTCTACTTATTTTATATTATAAATCAATGATAGATTTGAAAAAAAAGCATTTTATAAATGAAGTATGGGTGTTTAAAATTTTTTTTACCCTCACTGGTGATAAATTTTACGGGGTTCAAATTTTTTTTTGAATAATTTTTCCATTCTCACTCAATATTGTAATCGTAGATTCCTATAGCCATTAATATCTGAAGTTGAAAGCTACGAGTGGTCACAAACTTATTTCGGCGCTTCTATAATACAATCTAAGCGAAAGTTGAAACGTAGAATTTTATTCAAAAAATATAAATTATTGGAGTTTTAAACTAAACTTTTAAATACATTAGGATTAGTAAGCTCTGATGAGTTGAATATCACCACATTGGTTTCTTTCAAAATTCTGTACCAGCTCAATATATTTTAAATAATAATTCGAAATACCTTTCTTAAATTTTTGTTCTTGTTTAAAATTCATCCTTTTAAATATAATCTGTTAGAGTAATTGAACTATCAACGCTATTGAGTTAAATAAAAAAAATAGTAAAATGAACATTAATTAATGTTTTATTTTTATTAAAACCAGTGACAACACAATATATAATTAGATAACATTTATAGAATTTGGTTTCAATTACTCAAAATATATTTTACTGTCATTCAGTACAATAAGATTATTTAACTGAGTTGGAATAATTCGGTTTTAATTTTTGGCGCAAGATTTATTTTTGGCCAAGCTGCGCCAATCATACGGTATGAAATCCTACAAGATTAAAAAGAACAAGCATCAAAAATCTAAAATGAAGTAAGATAAAAGTACACAAATTCGGATAATATAAAATGTATTCAAAAAGTTTTAAAATTTCAGACGAAAAATATGAATAATGATTTTCACACAAAAAGTATTAAAAAAAATTCAGCTGAAATAATTCGGAAACGTTTCGCATTCTGTTTCATTTTCGCATAATTTCTTTCGACTTTCATGCATATGTCTGAAGAATTTTGAAGCGATTTAAAATCATTTCCTCTAGCATTCTATTAAAAGTGATACATTCGAGAGAGAAAATGTCTCAAAAGTATGGGACTGAAACGAAAATGCGCCAATCCAAACATTTCTTAAGGGAAAACAGGCAGTTTCTTTTATCTGCAAACATATGGATGAAACACCAGATCTTTCTAGAAAAGTTCAATGCATTAGCTAAAAATATCATTATTTAATAAAAAAGAGTCGGAACATATTTCATGCTTTAATTCCTTTACGATTCAGGAGTTTTGCAACAGATATTCGAAGAGAAACTTTCATAAATTAATGTTAACATTGCATTCTGAACTGGTCTCCCCCAAACATTTTCGCGCATTCTCCAGTAAAGATCTTACCTTCCTCTGCATAAAATTCTGGCCCTTGATAAAACCGTGAATGCCTTGCATAACATTGGCTATTAAAAAAATATAGAGATTTTCGGAGGGGATCTACTATTTTTACTGAAACTATTGCGTGTATATGTATTTAAGATGCCTTTTTTCGACGAAGTGAAACCATAATTTGAAACGGAATCATAGTTATAGTCACAAGATAACATACCTAATTTGATTTAAGTTATTGCATTTACATGGATGCAAAAGTACAGACCGACAGATGGCCAACCCTTTCATCGATTTATTTCTAAACTTGGCAAGAATCTTCATTTCAGATGCTAAACCTGTATATCAAATTTTATCTGTTTAGCTCTTTATGTATTATAGTTATAGAGTTCACTTGTACTCGAACTACCAGCCAGCCAACCAGACAGACAGACATCCTTGACATAGATTTTGTTCAAAATTTGATAGAAATCTATAAATTTTATCTAAAGTTCATATGCGGAATTTCAACTGTATAGCTCAATGCGTTTTTGAGTTATGTTCACAGATACATAGACAGACAATGTCCAGAATGTATGTATATTTCGAGCTCGGAGAGGACTGAAACTCGGAAGTACGTCAAAATCTCGAGTTTGAATTTTTTGACGATTACAATACTTCGGGGAAAATTATTCCGAAAATAATTGACACCATCCTATAATAATATTAAAAATTTTCCTTCTTCAACAATACCAATTTCATTTTTGAGCAAGTTTCTGTTCAGTTATTATTAATTTCTTAGAGAATTCATCGCAGATGATTTTGAAATAAAGAGATTTTGCTAGGCAACATAAAATCTTTGAACTACTCTATCGCCATTTTTTTTATTTCTCTTTTATTTCTTAGGAAGTGGTTTGTATTCATATTGTTTTATACTAAAGTTTCCACGTTAAAATTTTTATTAATCTCGAGCAACGCCAGGTATATCAACTAGTTATTCATAAATAAATTTTAAGAAACAAATTTTAATTAAAAATAGTTTTTCGATTTACTAATTTCTTTTAAATTATTTTTAATTCACTAATTTTAAAGATAAAGCTTTCAAATAAATATTTTAATTTTTTTATCGCATTTCTTACATTTATTTTTATAGATTTTGTTGAAACCGAAGGTTGGACGGAAAGGAACTTGTATATGATATAAAGAAATGATGAACAAAAAGTATCTGCTTTAATGAGACTGGAGGCATTTGAAAGACCATTCTTGAACAATCAAGAGGGAGGAAATTGTATGAGAACAAAATAACCTATAATCATTACACCCAAAGGAGAGCTGAGAAAAGCAATTAAGCTCCTATATTTCTTCCCACAGCAAGTAATGGGACGAGTAGAGTCAAAGTCATTGCACTTCGACAAGAGAGACCGCTCGCTGCAGAAAGATACAGGCTTAATCGAAAAAATAGAGAGGAATTCGAATATTCGATTACTGCATGTGTTTGATCACACGATTTCAAAAACTTGTTTTTATTAGTGAAACTTGGTCAAGTTGGGGTCTGAAAAATTGAGTTTCAATCTTCCAGGCTTGACTTCTAAAGAATTAGCAGCACTGGCTAATAGATATCTCCCCTACTATTCATTTTTGAGCGCGCTTTAATTAAATTCTATTTCAGACAAAATAGTTTACCAGCTTATTTTGTTAGAAACGTTCGTAAGCAATTTGGAAACTGTCAGCAAAAAAATTAAATTTCATTAACAGTATAAATTTTAATGCTTTAAATTTAATTACAAATTGAATAACTTAAGTAACTTAAATAACTAATTAAATTCGTCAAGAAATTTTTTTTGATTTGATAAACATATACTAAGTCTATTTGGGCCGTTTCCCTGAAAATCTTGGAGATTCTAATAAGAAAAAATTAACCCGTTAACTGTTTTTGACAAGTATACTCGTCATAGAAAAAGTACAGCATCTTGTGTCATGACGACTTTTTATGTCAGGAGTAATAAGTAATGACAATTTGCAGTTTGAATTACAATTTTAGTAAAACTCAAACATATTCGTAAATTTTCAAGACGTTTAAAATATTTTGAGATCAAGTCGAAATCAAAGGAACAAATAAAAGATTATTATACGTTGTACCATATTTTTCTCAATACCATTCTTTAACAGCAAATTAAAATAATAATTTTTTTATGTTTCTTTTCGTTCATGCGCAAAAAATGTATGCTAGTTTAAGTAAATAAATGTAATTATTGAAATAAAAAAATAAGTCATTTCATTACAACATAATTTCATATTACACATACTCTGTGTTTGACCAGTATACTCATCATCGCTACATTTTTGCCACACAATTTAGATACACATTTTCCGAAGAGGTCGAAACAATTAACTGGTTAAGATAGCACAAATTGTTGCACGATATTTTCGGTACTTCACATTATTGTACAATGTTATAAAGGGTGAAATGGAGCACAAATACTAGGGTAGGAGATATCCTTTTATAATTGCTAATTATTGTCGGAATCTGAAAAAAGTTGCATCCAATAATGTCAGACGTAGGCAACAAAATGTTTTTTTGTTTTATTCTTCACATTTTTAATATTTGTATTAATTATATAGAAATTTTGAAGTATTTCTTTTCAATCAGTTCAATTGTTTTATATAATTTATTAAGGCAAAGGGGTTTTAACTGAATGCTTCAATTAAATGCGTTAACTTAAAGATTATGATATAAAAATAAGATCTGACGGACAAAAATCATTGTGTTTAGCTCATGAAATGCTCATAAAATTAATTTAAAAATATCCTCGGTACCAAAATGAGTGTTGATCCATGTAATCAACATAAAATATATGCTGCAATAATCATGCAAAATAATATTTTCTATCAGTGACAAAAAATTTGCATAAATATAAAATTTCTGCATCTTTCTATTTATAACGTCTCTAAGCATTTTAAATACTTTTTTGGATAAATATGCAAAGAATATTAATGCTCCACGGATTGAATTGTCACATTCAATGCTGAAGGGTTTCGGTGGGAAAATGCCTCGGATTTCACGCTACATTAAGGTAGCGACAAATTTTAGTATCGCGAAAATATTCTCGATTCCTTTCCCACAGTCCTGAGACTACCTTTATTTCAAGCAGAGAGTTTTTCTCACTCAAGCTTACTGCTAAAACCTGATTCGGACCCTCGTGCATGTTCTTGTTTTGAAGGAAATAACGTTTCCGTAGCATCTCATTCCAGAAGAGAAGGGTTCGATGTGAACGGAAAATTCGCAGAAATGGGAATAATTGCCCTTTCCCACATTCATGTAAAAAGGGAAGATGTGGGTACTTTGAAACTAACTTTTTAAGTCATCATTTCAATAAAAGAAATCCAATTAACACAGTTTATTCCTATTCTATTTTTGTCTGCGAAATATTTATTAACTCAGTTATAAGTAAAACTGTACCATATATATATATAAGGGTTTAGATAAATTACAGTATTACATAAGACTCGCACGCCTATTTACAAAATATTTTTGTTAAAGTCAACAATCTGTAGATCTGCCATGTAAATCATAATTTTAATAAATAATGCTATTCTTAATTTTGTGAAAAGTTTGTATAAAATTTAATAATTATACTTCAGTAGTTCTTTTTTTCTCTAAAGCAGGGGTGGGAAAACTTTTCCAAGGTACGAGCTACTTCTAATTTTTCTCAAGATGTTGTAGTCCCAGTGGTGAGCTAAAAAAATGGTCTACAATATTTATTGAAATTTAATAATAGATACGGAACATGTACTCACCAACATAACTACAAACATAATAATAATAGCCACAAATTTGATATCAAATGATGCATTTAATATCACACAATTCAAAATACATTAAAAAATAAATGATTTTGTCTAAAGTTAGTTATAATAATTATAGTTAGTAGAAGACTTAATCTGCATACTGTCTTCCAATTTTGAATATCTTGGCATATAATTATTAATTGTTAATATTGCACTGGATTCTAAGTGGTAGTTGCGAGATAAGAATGATATGTTGTCTCAATTATCTTCATTGTTGAAAATGCAGATTCCCATATGTAAGTAGAGCCAAAGACCGATATTAAATGATGTGCAACTTTTTTTTAATTGGGATATTTTACTTTGTCCATTAGATTCCAAACGTTATTCTTAGATTCTGAACTACGTGTTTTTAAAATTGTTATTTTGAAGGAGGAAACTCCGTTTTCCTAAAGAGATAAATGGAATATATAATTTATATTTTCAGTTATTTCTTCCACATCAACATTGCCAAATGGGTAAGACATGAATGTAACAATTAATTTCTCTTAGTATGCGCGTCTAGGGTATTAGTAAAGACGATCACCTCAAAATGTCTTAGTGGTCCACCGGTCGATCGCGATAGACTTAATACCCACCCCTGCTCTAAAGCTTAGTATTAAATAATTAAATCTCAATATTGCTTTACGAAATCTGGAGAAACGGAATTTGACGTTTGTATTTATCTTATTAAATCACAAGGAATTGATTAGCCCATCCATTAAGTCTGAAAAACTGCTTTTCTTTTATCTGAAGACACTTTGGAGATTTACCAAAAGAGAAGCTCTACTATCTCTAAAAGAAAGTTAAGAAATTAAGTTAATTAATTTAACAAATTCTTCATGGATGAAGAAATTAGCACTTGTTTGCCACCAGAATGATTTTTCTTATTTTGATCTGTTATATCTACTCTTTCTTCGTCTAGTTACTGAATTAAAGACGTTAATGTTCTTCAATAATGCATCATGGATTTTTCCAGACCTTCATGAATGAATTGCAGGAAATTTCATAACACAACAGACGCCCTTAACGTGATCGCGATTAATGTTATCATTTCCCTTTATATTATTCCCTTTATATTGACACATATGAATTCATTCGAACCGATAAATTCATATGCCTATAAAAATATTCATCTAATGTGAACATTATATCGTTCAAGTTACAAGTTTTGAAATAGAGAATTAACCATTCCTTTATTTTCAACCAGCGTTAATAATTGTCTTTTGTGGAATTTCTTGCTCTGCTTGTAAGGAAATATTCGCATGGGATAGGATTCATATTCCTTTAATCAAGATTAAAGGAATATGGATCGATTTAATAGGACAGCCACACTTTTAGCTTTGGGTTGAAATTTGAACAATCAAAAGCCATAGCTACCTGCGACTAAATTATAAAAGCAAAATGGACTTTTAAAAAAGAGCTTATTTAAGAGCTAGAGACAAAATTGATCACAATGTTGCGGCGGAATTGAATCGAAATTTTCAAATCTATTCGTTTTTCGTGAGCAAGATTAAAAAATAAATGTTTGTGGTTCTCACAGGAACGAATGGGCTGAAAAAAACGTTCAAAGAAGGCCGAAATCACTTGATATTTTGATATTTATAATCACTTGATATTTTGAAACCTAGCATCAACATTCAGCAAATTTAAAAAATAAGAGTATGAAGTTTATATGTAAGTGAATCGTCAAGGAATAACTGTCGATAAGCAACGATTAACAAATTTTAGTGGTATTTTTGAAATAAATCATAGATAGGTGTGCTTCGTTTTTTCCCTTTGATATGATAAAATGTTGCAGTTGATTATTTTATCAATAACCTAATGTTATCGAAATTTTTAAGTTTAGAAGTGATCACTTCGAGCGACAGCTATTATACAAACTTTAGAGCAATAAGGTCACTAATGATAGTAATTTCTACATTCCAACAAAACTCAAGATTTTCGCTTTTATATTTGTTCTGGTTTACTTTGTTGTGTTTTATGGCAATGGTTTTAAACTTTTTGACAGCATTTAGGAAAGTTTTTGATTTTTTAAAAAATTCTTCCCATTTATATTCGAATTATTTCAAATGCGAACAAATAAAACCTCTTAAAAATAATGACGTTGTATTTTTTTCATCATTATTTTTTTGCTTAATTTGTATTTAAATGGATTTATTGAGAAAATTAGGGAAGTGGATGGATCACTTTCAAATAAAAGTGTTCTGTTAACTTTTAAACATGAAAATGAAAAAAACACTAATATGGATATGTTTTTCATTTTTCAGTATTGTCTGAATAATTTAAATTTGAAATAAGAAGTGCCGTATTACTCTTTTATACTTTATTTTTGTTTTCCAACTCCACAATTGCCAAGTCATTTTGTAGCTTTAATTATGTATTTTTTTCGTATTTTGAGAATTTTGGCCAATTTATTAAAAGATGTTCATCTAAGAAGTAGTAAATCTGAGTTTCATGTACTATTGTTTCCAAATTTTGTTCAAATCGTTTCAATCTATAAAGCAGAACCAAATGTCCATTTTTTTTTGTCTGAAATTCTAAGCACAGTCAGGAATTTTAAAATATACAGCTTGAATGTATATGAAATATACAGATTTTTTTTACCTTGCTTTAATAATTAATTATTTTAAGAATTTAATTAGAAGTTTAAACTAATTATTTTAAGAGATAAATAAAGCTATTTCAGGAAGGATATCTATGACATAACTGCAAGTATTCCTCAAAATGATCTGCATTTGAGCCACTTGTAAGATTTATTATCTTGACATAGTGTCGTCACTGAAAGGAGCAAGTAATCGACAATAAACATTAAATTGTTTGCACATGGTATTCATCAGTGAAGACTTTAAATTTCGTGATATTTTTCATAAAGATCAATCATTTTCTATTCTCATTTCAAGATGTTTATTTATAAACTGTTAAAATTCCACATTTGAGATCAGTAGTCATGGCGATGACCTTCATATAAGCCTGTAAGTTTCTATAAAAATACGGATAATAAAGTTATTTTATAAATTGATTTTGAAAAGAAAGCGAAAAGTAAGAAACACCCTATTTTGGATTCGCAACCTAACTAAGAAATGTGCAGAAAACATCCGATTTTAAAATGATAGAAAAATCGATACAAATGCATTTGAGATTTAGCTCATCTCTTAAATGTAGGATTAAAACTTGTGGCAACCAAACTTTCCTTTCTCTTGAGAGTATCAACAAAACATCCGAATTTTCTCTTTAAATCATACTAATTTTGTATACTAATTTAAATACTAATTAAATCATACTAATGTCATAGAAAAGTTAGTTGCAGAAACAAAAATCTTTGTTCAAAAAGTTATGCATTATCATTTTTATGCTGACATCACTTCGTTTGCTGGCATTCCCTCTCATTTACGGTGTAAATGAAATATATCTTCTCTAGTTTAACTATTTTAGTGAGAATTATTGGCTGTAATGAAAACACGGAATTATATTACAGAGAAAAATGGCCTGATAGAGAGAAAAACAATGTACACTCTTAATGATGGTCAGTAAAATTTTAAGTAACTACTTGTAATCATACATCAAAAAGACGAACAGATTTCAAGTTAAAAGAGTCTAAGAACAGATTAATGCATGAAGTTGCAAATGAAAAGCTTTAATTAATTTTTTTTATTAAATCATAGTTTTAAGTGTTTAATATTTCTAGCTTCTTGAATTAAAGTTTTTATTAGACAAAAAAATAAAAATAAAAGTTTTCAAAATAAAAGAACTAGCTAATATTATTAATATCTAGCTTTCTAATATAAAGTAAAAATGATTAAAATATTGCGAAATGGGCAGCAATTCCGTACTGTTGTTAATTGAGAAGGATGTTCAATTATTTCCATAATATATCTTTTAGGTAATTAAAAGCACGAAACGAAAATTAGCTTTCTACTTCTACTACCTGAGTGAATCGGACAACGTTTAATCCTGGTCAGAAAAGATTAGTTTATAAGAAAAAGTATAGAAATAAAAATGAGTTCAATTCAAATTTTGAGATAATATACAATACATTTTTATACTGATGCTTTCACTCTAATCTATAATTTTTGATATAAAATTCTTTGCTCGAAACGTGAATACAATAAGTAGTAAACCCCACTTTTATAAAGAAGCTGTACCAATTTGGAGACTTTCATGTAAAGGCAAATGATACTTCTTTTGGTCAATTTTATTTGAATCAATCTCCTCATTGCTTTATTATTATTCTTTACTAAGATGGTTTCTTAAGCATAAATAAAGTATTCGGATTTGAATCGACGACAAAAAAAAAATTAATGTTTGGCAACGTTCTTGGAAAGCGTCTTTAAAATTTTGCTTTCAATACTTAAAATTGAAAATCTATATAAAGCACTTTCATATTATGTGTAACAGAAATCCGACTTGCTATAACATCAGGCTAAGTCTTAAGCAGTAACAATTCCTCTTTCAACGGTAACAAAATATTCGCAAAACAGTCAGAAAAACTGCAAGATTCCTCTATTCTCTGTACTAAACTTAGCAACAAGCATTTACATTCATCTGTAAAATACAAACTTTGAGTAAATAACGTGACGCCTCAGAAAGCGATCACTTGTAAACCTTTGATTGAACAAGGTGCCTTTCCCACCGATCAGAAGATCTGTTTATTTCAAGCGAAACGTTTTTCTTTGCGGAAATAGGAATCAAGTTCGCACGCTCAAAAGCTTTATGTTTTAAATTTCTGAGAATCTGAGAACAAAACACGCAAGGTTTGAAGCTTTTTAAATTCCTATGGGATTACACGATTAGATAAACGATATTACTTGCTTGTGAGTTCTTTATCGTAGGAAACGCCTATTCCTACAATACTTGAACTTTGAAAGAAAGTAAACTTCATGGGGTCACATGGGAAAAGAAAATCTTGTGTTTGTAAAAAGAAAACCCAACTGCTAAAAAAGGGGTTGTGACACAAAAATTGAAATATGATGTACAGAAAAAAAGAGCTTTACTATATTCTCGAAAATATACCATTAATTTTTTCATTAGCTATGGCTGTTTCCATTATTTCATATGAGCGATTCAAAACAGGCATATATTATATATGATAACTGATTATATATTATTTGAGTCTTTACCATGATTAAAAAAGGAAGTTAATGTATTTTTCAATTTCTTATATTCTGTCAAAAAAAATCATAATAGATAATCCTAATTATTTCCTTCTCAAATTGATGCAATCATTATAATATCTGAAAGATCTTCAGTTATCAGACTATCCATTTGCAATAATAATAATAAGATTAAATAATCCATTAATAATAATTATAAATAACATCATTTGTTGTATTGGTCTACACATTTGAAGCCTTTATTAGTATTAAATTGCGGAAGAACAGTGTAATATAGTGCTTTTTGATAAAAAAACAAACTCATCCGGTATGGTGACCTAAGTGTTCACAATCGATGATTGATATAAACGAACAGCTGTGACTTATTGGACACACGTGAAAATTTTTCATTTGAACGAATTATCGGCGAGGTGGAATGTGTTGGGAGGTAGAAGGAAATATCCTAGGAACTATGAATCACAACCATGTGCAAGTTTCAAGCAGTAGTTCAAAGATGAAGAAAACGTATGTAGACAATTTAATAGAGATCATTCCCAGATGACAGCATCGCAAGACGTTTGGTATTTAGCAATAACTACAAAATAATAATAATAGGAGACATTTTCGTTTTAACAAATATTTTTCCATTGATAACATGATATTCACTGCTTGTGCTGTGTTTTAATAAGCAACAGAATATTTTGAGTCTTTTCAATTATACGATGTTGTGTAAATGCTAAGTTGCTTTTGATATTATTATTTCTTTGTAAATAGGGTGTCCACTCTAATCTCGAGTCAACTGCTATTTCTAAACAGCTAGAAACAAACATACTTTTAATAATAAAAAAAGGCTTTGAGAATTCGTATTGTATATTTTATACTATATTACTAAAAAAAATAATATAAATAACAAAATTTAAATGTTATGCAGTACTCTGGTTCTGTTAGCTAAGTTGGTAAAATTTTCTTATCGCATTAATATTTTAAATAAAAGAGTTCTACACTTCTGTGATGAGTTCTGATTACTTTGTGTGAAAAAGCTTTGAATTCTGTTATTTCAGCCAATCAATGGTCATTTCAAGGAAGAGCCGTGAGTTGACTGATGTACCTTCCACAAGGTGGCCATTCAAACGTCTAAACTCGTTTTAAAGACTAATATTTATAAAATTGCTAGCTGGTACCCGGCGCTTTGCTGCCGCAGAAGAAATAATTTTGGAAATATCGTTTAAAATTTGAAACAGTCATCTTGTTTAATCAGGAATGTTAGAAAGAATGAAATTTCTTTTCTTGTCGACAATCAATACATTTATTGAAATTAAATGATATATAAAGGATATGTATAAATAATATTTATGCTATTTTTTTACTTTATTATTCAAGTGCTTTAGGGTAAACACTATTTTCTGTTTTTCTGTCTTCAGAGAAAAAAAATTTCTTATCTGTCCCACTCGTGAGCATCCAACATACAACTGGTCATGTGAAAAACATGGATTTTCTGGGTTCAATTGACGTGTGATTCGCCGCAGTCAAAATATTGTGCACACTGAAGGACAATATCTTGTGTAGATGGCTATTCATTAACGAAAAAACAAAATTAGAGCTTGCACTAAATATTTTCGATTTCACTTCACTTGCATTAATTGGCATCGATGATAATTTTATTTTATTTGATATACGTGCGATTAACTCCGAATGATATGTGCCGTTTGCCGTTTACTCTTTGTATTTTGTCGATTGTCAATTTTAAAATAATGTTGAATAATAGAAACGTATGAAACGATTTGTTTGTAAATTTTACGGTGATCAAAATAAACGCTAATAATTGTAATATGCCTATAAACTTCGCACAAGTGCAAGCCAAAAGTTTTATCACAATCGGATGAGTGGTACGGTAGCGCATAAAATACGAACAAAAAAAAAATCATTTTTACATATTAGATATCATGGAATATTATAATTTTTGATTTAAAAGATTATAACTAACAGTTTTAGAAGATTACAACTTTTGTGTCAAAATTATTGTGACATATTGCTCAAAATTTGCCTAAAATAACAGAGAAACAGCTTAAAAATTTAGTTTTCGGAATTTTTTCAAGATTACATACATTCAAAAGGATTTTATATTATAGAAATGTCAACATTATATATATATATTATATATACTTTGTGACTAAAAAATGGGGAATAAATAAATAACTATAAATTTGCTCCCCTTCACCTTCGAATATTATAGAACATGGAGCAAAAACCATATCTTTTCACTTTTCGATACTTCTTGTAGAAAACATTCCTTTTTGTTTTGTTTTGTTTTTGTTTAAGCAGTCCTCATTGATTTCATCCCTTGATGACACGATTGAGGCGTTTGTTGCGTTCTATATTTTGTTATGCTGTTTGTTTCTACGTCTGTCAATAATTATTATATAATTTATATTTGAAAAACAATTAGAGGAAAGTCCTTTAAACCACAGCTTTATTTTATTTCTTTATTGTCAAGCAAACATTTGATTCCTTGTGTCATGACCAGGAACCTTAGCGGCATCCTGTGAGCATTAGAACCGCGCTAGAAAGAGAGTGCAGAACGCGTTAAAACTTTGTGTTCTTCTAAAAGGGGATTTTACCGAAAAAAGTTAACTTCAAAGAAACTTTAAAATACAGGGAATCGGTGTTATTGTCATTATTTTTTCTTTCACTCTTTTTCTCCCCCTTGAAAGGGAAAATGAAATATTTTTCCATGCAAAATTAACCTAACGTTTTGCTCAAATTAAGCCTTTAAATTAGATAATATTCATTAAAATTTTCAGGATATTTTAAAGCATATTTTGTAATTTTTTTATCAATATTTTAAATAAGTTATTACTAACAAGCACTTTTTAATAATACCAAAATTTAATGCCGACGTCCTGGCATAGGGGGAGTGCGTCTTCCCCATGATCTGGGCGTCCTGGGTTCCAGTCCCGGTTCGGACATGGTTGCTCTTCATCTGTTCTATCTGTGAGATGTATGAATACGCCCCCCTGTAAAAAGGGGTTGTGCAAGCGAATGTGATGCTTGAGTAGCTAAGACGTACTCTTGGCCCTAGTTGGCGCTACTAAAACAAGAAAGCCCCCTTGGCTTAAAATAGCTGACTTCCTAAGCGAGCTTGTCCATGGCAAGTGCCATTATAAACAACAACCAAAATTTAAAATGTTATTTTCAGATTTGTATTATTACCAATTTCAAAATATAAATATATTTAATACACAAACATTTATTATTCACAATGAAATGAGTAAAATATACTGAGGGTTCGAGTTTAGATTAGTCCGGGTGTTTAGTAAATTATGTTTAAAAAATAGTTAATTTAAATTTATTGCATATATATATATATTTACAGTGAAATTATATTATATAGAAAAGTGTGAGAAGCTTTTATTTTCCTAAATATCGCACTTAGACATGTAATTCCATTTGGAATATCGCATTAAATAAGGTGAGAATTCTATGAAAACAATCTGAAGTTCATGGAGGCTGATAATAAATTTTTTTTAAATAACTCTTTATACATACAACATAATGCAAAAGTGTAAATTAGCGAAATGTTTTGTTTTTACATTCATCTACGCAGATACACAGTTTCACATTTCTATCTACAAAACCTGCAGAGATGTCCTTATTTTTAAATTTATAGGGACTAATGTAAATTTATTCAATACTGAATCAACATGAGTTCAAAGAAATTTGTTAATCACACATAAAGTTCTTTGATTAGCCAATTGCTTGCAATTCTATGTTTTCAAAAATAATGACAAATTTTAATAACAAGGAACATTTCTATATGCTGACGATTTATGCTGCATGTAATTACAATAGTGGCTAAGTTGTAGAAGAATGCAAACACCGTTTCCCGAATTCCGGGTATTCTTCTAAGTGTGCTTGCAGAACGGTTTAGCGATTATAAACTACAGTATACTTACTTTTCCGGACATAAATTGGGAAGAAATGGCGATTTGCCATATTTTTCAATTTATCCTGATACTAGTGTACGAACATTCAGTTCAGAACTCAACATTCCAAAACTGACAATATAGAAAATCTCAACTTAAAAACTGATATCCATATAGGATACGTTTTTTATTCTCCCTACTTTCAATGAAATAATCCAATTTTTAGTTTTTGTACAGATGCCTTTATCCATGCCATGGCAAGAGCAGCGTAGCGAACCAAGTAAGAAGGCAGAAGCAAGAAAAGCGACTGTGGGGAAAAAAATATTCTTCCCTTATATAGTTTCAGAAATGAATTAATGTGAAATTCTTGAGAAAATGAATAGCTCGCATAATTTAGAAATTAAAATCACAGTGAAATCAGAATTCGAGTAATTTGAAAATTTTTAAAACATAAGTAATTTGAAATTATTACACACACACACGATTTTCCAAAAAAAGTGGAACAAGTTTATCTGCTTAAATATTGCACTTGGACATATATTTGTGGTTACACAGTTTCAATAAATAAGATGGGTAATAATAAGAAAATATTTTAGCCTTTGTAGAAGTTGATAGTGAAAAGCTTTAAAAATTACATTTTTATACGTCCTTATTACATAGAGTAAAAGTGTCAGTTCGTAAAACATTAGTCTATGCACATATCGTTTCCCACTTATATCCGTAAAATTTGCAAAGATATGCTTATTTTTATATTTAGAGGGGCTTATCGTAAATTTAGAAGGAAATATTTATTTCAGAAATGCAAATTTGTTCGATAAGAAAAACTTCATAGGTAAATATTCGTCAATTATCTTCCAATGATCATGACTTGAAAAAAAATTTGCTAATCGCGTATACTGTTGTTGATTTTAATTTATCGATAATTGCAACTTTGATTTTATGAAGGGAAACGAAGTGTGAAAAGTCAGTGTTTGTTTCAGAAAAGTAATTGAATATTGAAAAGATAATAAAATTCCTTTCTCACAGTGATACTTAGCATTTCAAAAGGATATCATATTTCAGTAACGAGGAACGTTTTGAAATGCAGAAATGGTAATAGCTTAGTTGCGGAAGAAAACAAACGAATTTCTGGCATCCTTCTAGGAAGTGTATTCATAGACGAACTGCTAACTCCATGATTCTTAGTTCCCCGAAGAGTCTTACACAATTTTTTTTGGGGGGTGGGGGGTGGGGGTATATTTTTCAATTACCGAAATGCTGGAACACAAAGTCAATTCAGAACTGAGCATTTCGAAATGACAGTACAGATATTACTTCAACGTAATAATTTGAATCTTTCGTGGACAGCTGCAATACAATCATGACTGGCGAATAGAGTTTTATAATTCACATCGAATGAAATTCTTCTTTCCTGAGAAATGTACAGTAAAATCTGTTTTTATGCGGCAGATACGGGCCGCATAAAAGGAATCGCACAAAAAATATTCGGAAGTTTCATAAATATTTAAATATAACGAACAATTTTGTACGACATACTACATTTTTTTATATGGCGGACAGTGACCGCATAAAAGAAGTTGCACTTATTATAGAAAATACGTCTTTTATTTACGAAATACACGAGAAAGTGCATCCAATCAAAATAAATAATTAAATTATACATGGAAACATTTTAAAAACATTTAATTTTCCCTTGTATACATGGAGAAGTTTTCAAAATGCACATTACATAATTTACTGCTCCTCGTCGTAATCCAAAACGCGCATCTTCTTGTGATGAATTGATTCAAAATCACTTTCGTCACTTGAAGATTTCAATTGATTTATTTCTTGATACCATAAGATTAGTGATCAATTGTGAGTTTTGCGCGTCGAACGAAAATAATTAAATGTGTATTGCCGAGAGACTATTTAACACATTCGCTGCCACGACTTACGCCCGATATTCGGGGCCATCTATCTAATTAGATGATCCCTACTTTGATATCTCTTAATTATAGTAGAAAAGGGTAATCTAATTACATAGATGGTTTGGTACAATTATATAAAATATCTATAACGCACAAGGGCCTCATGCCGGAATCAACGTGTTAAAACAAATGAACAGAGCATTTTGAAGTGTACATGTATA
The DNA here is from genome assembly GCA_026543865.1 of Argiope aurantia. Lineage (NCBI taxonomy): Eukaryota > Metazoa > Arthropoda > Arachnida > Araneae > Araneidae > Argiope > Argiope aurantia. Next base: position 13,897 of record JAPMOR010019702.1, on the reverse strand, counting down.
TATACACTGATAGAAAACAATACAGTGGTTCCAACGCCGTTGAAATTCATATACCGCATGTAAAAAATCGGACAAAAATAAAATCGCATAACAATAAAATCGCATAAAAACAAAAATAACATCGCAAAATACAGGTTTTACTGTATTTTGGATGGAGGCATCAGTGGAGATTTAATCGAGATGTATCATCATCGCGAAACATTAATTTTTAAATTATCACTTTTGGAATCATGCAAGTCCATTCTTAATATAAAAGGTTCATCATCAATGGTAATTTTCTATTAATACTTGGTGTGAAATTTTTAGAATTTCGCTATTTTGCATAGCAGTTACGCTGAATGGTGATATATATATTCAGCTAGATATGAATCGCTTACATTTTTCTTTATATAGCCGCCTCCTGTAGACATGGTATATATTTGCTGGAATTCAAGAAGCCTGTCCTCATCATCTGACCATATTTCAAAATTACGAAGTCCGTCCCAAAATATTCTTAGTGTTGCTTTAAAACGGGATGCTAATATATCCAAACTCAAGAAGCCTGTCTTAATGCCACAAACGATGAACTGGATCAGTTGTACGCAAGTATTTTTCGAAGAACGCATATTTTTATTGCTGTCATTTTTAACAAGTACTCAAAATATATCCTTTAATGCATTATTGACCTTTTTAAATTTGTCCTAATATAATAAAAGTTAACAACTTATTTGATATGTATATTATCTCTGAAATACACTATGAAAGACTCACTAAAACATCAGTTTGAGATACGAAATAATATTCTAAATCAATAGGTTTGCCTTTCAGTATCTTAACAATATCCTTTAAATAATTTAATAAGTATTTAATATCCTTTTAAGTAATTTTGCAAATCAAAGCATTAAACTTTGTGCTCTTATAAATGAATGAAAGCACAATATTGACATTTTTTCATTATGAGGCCGTATTAGAAACAATGTTCGACAGTTCATGGATACTTCCAAGCAGACCATAAAATAAATTTGATTCAAAAATATTTTAACAAGCAGTCAGTTAAGAAATATAAATTTTTATAACTTTTAAGTCATTGATCCTTATTATATGCATTATAGAATCAAATTTGTTGTCTAACTCGGTACTTATTCTCATGCAATGGCAGAGAAAAGATGAATGATTCTCGGCGTCTGATATGACTTTCTCGTCATTATTATTTGTTTAGAAGGTAAATGGTGCCCGGGATAAGGTATTTTTTTTCTTTCTTCGTGGCATTTAACTTTAAAAGGTAGCATAATCACACAAATATTTTGTCATCATATCCGCACTGGTGCCCTTGGATTCTTTTGTTCCCCTGTCACTACACCACTGCTTACATGGATTTGAAATTTAAACATATTGATAGATCAATTCATGAATAAATTCTGTATAATCATATGGTGTCATCATATGTGTGTGCAATTTAAAAATTCTACCAAGTCAAAAAATGAATGAAAATTCCATTATTAAAAAAAACGATTCATTAATTTCACCCATTGAGAATTCCATTACAAAGTACAGTAGAAAGAGATAATTAATGTACATCAGATACATGATTTATAAAATTAAATAATTTCTAGATTTAAATTGAAATTATTATTGTTATTTAAATGACTCTATAGAAAAGATATTGTTTTAGACTATCAAAATTGCTATAATGAGCAAAACATAACTGTCTTGATATTTCAAAATTCAACTGAAATTGAATTTCTATTCATATTTATAATGTCTATGGCACTCAAACAAACAAACAAAACTTCATTTCTCATTTGAATATTTGAAAAATTTTCTTTCTTCTATTTATTATAACATGAGAATTGACTCGTAATATATATATGTTTATAGAATTATTTTAGATCCATGAAAACAGATTACTTTTTGTAAGCAAACAAAGCAAAATAATGAAAAGTGGGGGAATTTTACTAATTAGAAGTCATTAATTTCTAATGACTAATTCGAAAAATTTGAATTAAGGAAAATGCTTAAAAAGAGATAACAATGAATTTTAAATTAAAATTGGCAATGATTGATTCATTTGTAATTTTTAACAATTTGCAAATAAAAAAAATCTATAAACTATGAAATGTTAAAAAGTAATATTTATTGATACAAATTTCAATAATTTTAATTAATAATAATAAATTTACTTCAATTTATAAAAAAAGTCAGAAACTTAAGACTTTTTTGGTTACGTTGAACAGCAGTCAGGCACGATAGCGAATTAAGGATCTTAAAAAGTTATTTATTCTTGATAGCTGTATGTGACTAATGAAAACAACTGAGATATTTTTTAAAAATTACGAATTGTAGACTTGATTTTAAATTAAAGAAAATAACATCATCTCACACTGGCGATATTCAAACATTATATTAAAAGAGAAAATCAAGGTAGTGCTATAAAAAAATTCGAATTGTTGACGAATTAAAATTATAAACATTCAAGTTAACCAAGTTAAATAATAATAATAATGATTTAATGCAACTTTTCAAAGGTTTCTTTTCTTCTCTTCTTTTTCAGCCTCAAATCACTTTTTACACTGAAACAGTAATGTCTTTTTCTAATACGATTTCTAATATTGGTAACAGTTCGAAATATTTCCCTAACAAAAATGTAGAGGTTTTCAAGCTGCACTCCCTGGCCATAGGTCTATTAGGGCTTGTCTAATTTGAAACCTTTCTCAAATGTTATAAACCGAAGGCATCATCGAATTATTAGGTGCTTCATGTATATTCATCAACGTCATCTATTGGTAAATATGCGAAAAATTTATACAAACGACAATGGTTTTGGGTTTTATTAATTTACTATTACTGTACTGTTATCATTTTGAAAGTTTTCCATTTAGCACTATTGAATTATTCAGTGTATAAAGACCACAAACATGAAACACTCCAAATTGCATTTTCTATATTCATCGCTTTTTTTTTTATTTGAAGGAATCTGTTGCTGAAGGCCATCAGACACTTTTAGAAACTTATGGTGATGCTGTTCCGTCATATCCCAACTGTCGATTTTGATTTCAACTATTTAAGATTGGCGATTTTGATGTCAATGACAAAAAACGGCTGCAGGATAACAAAAAAATCGAAGACAATCAATTGCAAGACTTACTGAACGAAAATGGCAAAAAGTTGTAGAAAATTATGGAGCATATTTTGATTGATATATATTGTGCCAATTTTTCTCAATAAATGCCTTTTTAAAGTGAAAAAAAATGACCAAAATACATGTAAGCATCTAATACAAGAATGGAGGATTGTCCATGATTGATGTGACTTTGCATTTTGTTTTCTCAAGATGACCAGAATTAATAGGAAACATCACAGTTGAATTATTTTATAAAAATTCTATAAGAAATATCTGTAAATTGAAAAATCGAGTAATTTTAATTGAATTTGTAACAGAAAGGGATATATTTATATGGATGGTAAAAATCTTTTCCGGTTTCTTAGATATGCCATCCAGCTCATTTCCTTATGATTGAAAATGAAAAGATAATTTAAATTAAATGAAACATTGCTTCATTATAATTATCCAATATTTATACTGATAGAATTTCGACAATTGCAATTGCTTAGACTTTATGGATTGAAAAATGACTACCTTCTAGTGTTGGATTCGTTTTCAACCTACTACTCAAGATAATCAAACTCCACAGGAAAAATCGGAGTCAGAATTTCTTTTATAAGAAATATCTGTAATATGACATGTTTAGGTCATATATATTTGTGTTCATAATAACATAAATAACAATAAAAAAGACCAAACAAAATAAATTCAAAATTATAATACTATTAAAAGCAGAAATCCTTTATCTTTTCCGCTTTGGAAATTGAAAGGAATTATAAACATTCTATGTGTTTTAAAATAGTATCTACGGTAAAGAAATCCCCCATTTTTCTTTTAATCAAGAAAAAGGCACCCGATTTGAAAAATATCTTCGAAGACCTTTCGTGCAGAAAGTATGACGCATCTAATGATTAAGTATGAATCAAAAGAAAATCAATTTTTGATATTAACTCTAGAAAAATACTAGTATTGCTATTGTGTATAAAAATAAGTTTTCCCCTTCAAGATTCTATGCCCTCTAAAGAAAAGATATGGTTAGAAATTGTTATTATAACAGTCAACTTATAGTGCCTTGAAATGATTGACTAGATTGATTTTCATTATCAGAAAAAACTATTTTGGACAAATTTCTCACAGATAATCAGGTTTTTCTATACTATGCAGTCCTGAACTTTTCATTCACGAATGCTACAGATTTTCAAGAAGTGAAATCAACCTTAAAAAGTATTCTAGAAATACAGAGCGTTCACTTTAATAGTTAACTGTTATGGATAGAAAAAAAAAAAAACTTTATATGGCGTATAGGCTTATACTTGTGCTGTTTCATCACTCCTCCCCCCTCCTCAGGATGTTTAAGATAGTTTAGTTATATTAACGTCGCATTTTTAAAGAAATACTCGTGCCATTTTGGGACGGACCTCGTAATTTTAAACCACGGTCAGATGACGAGGACGACACCTGAGCTAGCAACCCCTCTCCAAACTTCCACGACACACCAGCGAGAGGACGTTTGACCCCCACCGATTTAACGTGCACCAGACCAGCTTACATAGTTAGTTCTTGGGTGGAATCGGGTCTCGAACCTGTAACCTTCCGATTTCACAGCCGAGACCTTACCACCAAGCCACCGCGTACTAAAGAGAGAGACAGAAAAGGAAGAATTAGCTCATTCAGAGAACTGCTTGACCTTCTCGTGCATTTTTTCTGCCATTTAAACAAAATAATAAATTTTATGTTACAAGCACACAACCTCTTCTATGGAAAACCTGGGCCGCTAGGGTCAATCCGATTTTTTATAGCTTCCGAGGACCCACAAAAAGAAAGACTACCCCTCTAAGCAGAAAGCTGCTGCCCTTGTGAGACATGGGTAAACGATGTGGTTTCTTTCTCTTCTTTTTTCACAGATGCATTTCAATCAAAAATAATGGTGATAAAAAAGGATCACATATGTTAGCAAGCGTATTTAAAAACGTGAAATATCTTAAAATTAATAATAAAAAAATAAGCCGACACTTGATTTTATTTTGAATAAATTGTAGTGCTCTAGCCCTAGTGGAAGCAATCAGTCAATAATCTAAAGGACTGCGCTGGGGGGGGTTGTCGTAAAAATTGTTGTATTATTTTACTCTGCACCTCTACAGAAATCAAAATGTTAGCGTACAGTTGCCTACTTTATTTATCATGTTAAGCGACAGGCCTCATTGGGCATCCTTTCCTTTTAGCCAGCGGTATCCGTTTATTCCGTTTTACTGGCGGCTGGGGATCCGAGCATGTTATACTACGTAATACTTTGGCATATTTCTTATACTCATTTAATCCAAACTGTACTTTGTATTCTTTCGGAAATACCTTTCCTTCCCTCAGTTGGTTCGTGCACCAATGCAGTTTAATAAAAAAAATTGGATAATGTTTGCTGAAATTTGTTTTGGGTAACAATATTTAGGAACATTCTTTTATGATTCTCAAATTATTTAAATTTTATCAATAGAAGGACTCTGTAATTTAATTGATATATTATCACTCAATAGTGGTTGGAGCTGTCTGGACAAAAAGTAAACGGAGAGTCACCGGTGATTAATGCTAGCAGAACGAAAAGTATACTGTCAATCACCATAAAAATATTACTAATGAATTCTACAATTCTCATAGTTATACAGAGGATATTATACAAAAAAGTGATTAGAAATTGTAAAGACTATTTTTTTCTAATGTTTAATTGAATAGTCCTTTTTCTCGACTGTAAGTCTCCATCGTGGTTTTAATATTAGAAGAACTTTTCTTAAATTTTACTTCAAATTTTATTTCCATTCCTCTAACTACTTTCTAAATTCATTAGTCGGGGTAGGTTTACACATAGAAAGAATTCTTTTCATCAGACCAAAATACAATAGTCCATAGATGAATAGTCTGGGAACTTCTCAGGAATATACTGAAAAAAAATGCAATAATTGCATTTGTCTTCATTTTTCAAAAATGCAACGGTACTTTTCAAATAAGACTTGTAGCTTATTCTTGCGGTGTTTCATTCCTTGAAAGTCATTAGAATAAAGAAATGGAATTTCGTATGTAAACATCAGACGTAGAACTTTCTCTTGATAGTATATTGAATTGATTTTAACATTGTTTTCCCACTCTTTTATTTTCAATTTCCTATTATAAGGGAATCTGCGACAGTCATAAACCCCTTTCTGAAACTTTCCTTTCCTTGACGGTTTATAAATTTTTTCTCTTGAATTTCGATATTAAATAGTCTGATTTCGTTGCATTTGGGTAATATCACGCTTTATCAAGAGTCATAACGTATTTCTATTTATCTTTTGTTAAATGGTTTTCATACAGGATTCTACGAATTGCTTGCGTTGAGCCGTATGTCCTGGCATGGTGGTGAATAGGGATTGCAATACCGGTATACCGAATACCGGTATTTTGAGCCATTTGTACAATTTTGTATTACCGGTATTCAAAAGTTTAAATAACGTTTTTTCGGTATTTACTAGAAATTTTTTAAATTGTCTCCACTATATGTTCAGGGATCGCCAACATATAAAAACAAAAACGTATAATATTTTGCTATCTCCCTACCGGGCGAAATTAATTAGACTGTGAATACAAAGTTGCCTCGTACAATCAATGTGAATCCAAGGAGAGTCAAAACTATCCTATTACAGCTCCGAGCGATACTGAACATGCACATAATTCGTAGACTGATATTCGTATCTGTGAAAACAAGGTTATAATTGTGAAGAAATTGCGTAATATTTCGATATTTTTTTAATTTGGTGAGTTTGTTATTCACATTGTATTTGCATATCATACTTTAGTATTCAAAATATTTTTCAGGTTTGTTATATATATATTCATAAATAAAAACCCATAATAATAAAAAAGAATAACTTTAAAGAACATAAAAAATCAGTTGATAATACTTCGGTTTCGTTTCATTATTTATATGATGAAAAGAATATGGTGGCACAATGTAAAAATGTCCAAGAGTTATTAAAGTGAACGGAGGAAGTACAAGCAGACTCCATACACATTTCAAAACGAAACGATACAAATTTGTTAAAGAATCTAATTGCGATGAAGATACAAGTTTAAGCACAGTTTCTAAGCCCATGCCATCAGGGATTTTAGATTCTTTTGAAAAGAAAAAGATAATTTAGATGAAATTATAAGTAAAATGACAGCAATAGAAAGTTTCTCATTTCGAGTCACTTCTATTGAATTAAAAAAATCACTATCCGCAAAAAAACTTACCAGCATCGATTAACACTATAAGAAGAATTGTGCCGGCGTCTTGGCATAGGGGTAGTGCGTCTTCCCCGTGATCTGGGCGTCCCGGGTTCGAGTCCCAGTTTGGGCATGGTTGTTCTTCAGTTGTTCTATCTGTGAGATGCGTGAATATGCCCTCCTGTAAAAAGGGGTTGTGCAAGCGAATGAGTGATGCGTGAATAGCAAAGTCGTACTCTTGACCCTAGTTGGCGCTACCATAGAAACAAGAGACACTCCCCCTCCGGCCTAAATCGCTGTCTTCGTAACAGCGGGCTTGTCCATGGTAAGTGCCATAAGAAACAACAACAACAGAAGAGTTGTTATAAACTACAGAAACGGTGTTGGCAATTAAATTAGATTAAATAGAATTAAAAGTAAATGCTGAAAAATTTAGTCTTTCATTTGATGAATGAACAAGTGTAAGAAATAGACGCTATTTAAATATAAATTTTCATTCAGAAAAAAAAAAAATTGGAATATAGGATTCACACATGTCTCGGGAAGTACGCCAGCCGAAAAATGTGTGGAAGTGATTAAATCTAAATTTTCGAAATAAGGATTATCCCTGAAAGAAAATATTGTATCCATAACGATTGATGGAGCAACAGTTGTGAAAAAAGTTGGAAAGTTGATTGGTGCAAATCAGCAATTGTGCTACGCTCATGGAATTATCAGCAATTGTGCTATGCTCATGGAATTATCAGCAATTGTGCTATGCTCATGGAATTCAATTAGAAATAATAGATGTATTATACCAAAAAAAATAAAGAACAGTAGAATACAAATACTGTGGATATAGAAACTACGGATTCTGAATATGAAGAGAGTGAGAGTGATATTGACCATGCAGATAATCGCAATGTAATTGAAGATATTTCTAATGAGGATGAAGTATTAACCTATCAAGAATAAAGTCGAAAAATGGTTAAGATATTTAAACGTTCCCATACAAAAAATGCCATAATACAAAAATATATACTAACTGAAAATAAAACAATATATGTTAATATTAGATTCTAAAACATGTTGGAACAGTTTACTCCTAATGATGAAACGATTTTTGAACTGAGAAATCCAATCCAAAAAGCAATAATCGATTTAAACCTGCAAATTAATTTTTCAGATATTGAATTCGACTTAATATCCAGAACTGAATTAGCTCTACTTCCAATAAAACTGGCTGTTGAGGCATTATGTCGGAGAGATTCTAATTTATAAACAGCTAATGCAACAATAAATTTCATGTTGCAGTCACTGAAAGAACAGCACACATCATTATCTGAAGAATTATATATTACAATGAAAAATCGCAGAGAAGAAAGGCATAGCGAAATAGAAAATGTCTTACGGTATTTACATAATTATAATGATTTTAAAAATGATAAAGAAAAGAGACTAACCATTTCAAATCTGATCAAGTTTATAGTATATTTTCTTAAAATTTTTTACCCTTAAACCTATTCACATTCAGAAGAATTCGGTACAGTTATCGAAGATTATGATGACACTAATGTCGATAGTGAAAAGGCATTGTCTCTTGAACAAAAATTAAAATTAGCGATAAAGAAAAAAAATTCAGCAAATCAAAATACAATACAGAAATCAGCTATATCCAAAACTATCCGAAGAGAAATCGATTTATTTGCAGATGAGGGATTTAGAGGTAAATACTTGGAAAAAGTATATTGCGCATTGCTAACAGTACCACCAACTAGCATAGATGCCGAAAGAGCGGTTTCGACAGCTGGTCATTTTTGCACAAAATTACGTTCCATGCTTAATGACAGTACAGTTGATGCATTATGTTTTTAAAGACATATTTCAAAAATTTGAAATAATACCACAGACTGAATAGTGATATTTACATTTCTTTGTGATTTAAATAAGATGTTCCTTTACTTTTTTGCGATTCTTTATATACCGTTATAATTTATAAGTTACATTTTTTTTGTGTGATATTTACACCCTCTAATAAAACTGGCAAATAAAACAAAGAAAAACAGTGCTTTCTTTCTTTTGAAAAATGTCTACTGCCGGTATTAAAACCGGTATCAAGATATAAAAAATACCGAATACCGGCATTGAACTTTTGGTCCGATATTGCAATCTCTAGTGGTGAACATTAGTACGTATGATAATTTGTTTTTGCTTTTTTAAATTGTATATCTGTACTACATTGTTTCTACAAATTTTTACTGCTTATACAAATGTATTTAAAGACTTGATTATTGATTTCTGTATTGGCATATTTTCTCTTGTCACCAACGATTTTAGTTTAGAAATATCTGAAACAGTAGTATTCGTTTGGTTTCTTCTTTCCCTGTAGAAATAAGGATTAACGGTTAACTTGTAAGGATTCTCTGTAGAAATAAGGATTCCGGATTAATGATGTTGCTTATTTTAAATTTAGAATACCATTTATTTCACAACGTTTTTGAATTATAGAATTGGAATATTTCTCTACGGAAAGCGCAAAAACTTATTCTACAATCAACAGTTTCTCTCCATTTCGACATTTTGAAAGAGGAATAAATCTGTTGTCATGTAAGCCCTCTTATATTTGATGTTGTATTTGAAAATTATATTAGATACAAGATAAATTTTTGGGAAATACTGTATTTTGCCAAAAGTCTACTTGCAACTTTTTTCAAAATAAATATACCATATTATTACCCGGTTTATATTTTTTATTCATTTTTTACGTAACCTACGACAATTTTCCTATAATAAACGATTTTTTTAAATTCAAAATGAATAATCATGCATACTAAAGAATCTTTCTTTCACAGTTAAAAAAAAACTTGCATATGTTATTATGAAATTTTCCTTTACTTGAATTACATTATTTCTATAATGAATAATATTAAAGAACTTGTATTGACATTTGTAATTTTAGCATTTCTGTTCAGACTTATTTTAGCGAAAATTTGTTATACCGTCACACAGAAATGGAACTTTCGTACATGGTACGTAGGTTGAGGTTGAGGTTGAGGGAGAACTTCTGCATATTTGTGTTTCGTTTGGTGGACTGTTACAGTTTTGAATAATACAAGATAGAAGATCCATTTCTTCTTGCAGTCTAATCAGCATCTGGATTGATTTGTCAATTCAATTTAGCAGGTGCAGAAAGCTACAAGCAACCACAATTGAATAATGTCGAGCAATTTTCGACAGGATTGTAATCCCTAATAAATCAATCAAATAGTTTCATTGGCGAGAACAGACTTATTTATATTTTAACAGTGTTACTTTAATTTTTTCTCAAGCCACGTCAGGAACTTCGAAGAAATCGCTATAACATTCATTTGTAAAAAGTCATTTAAAATAAATAAAATTGAAAGTTTTGTTTTGGTTTTCGATAATGCCTCATTTTTCAATCAGCTTGATGCAGATTTTTCAAATTCCAATCAATTAAGTTTAAGTATCAAAGTCTGGTATCATATGTACAGTAATCAACAAAAACCAAAATTGGAACACCTCGTAATTTGTTTTTTATAATCGCATCTTCACAAAATTGGTGTAGATGGAAGAGGATTAAAAGGACAGGTTTGTTGAGATAGATAAAAGGATTAATAGAGTAGTTAATTAACTATTATCTCGAAATTTTTCCATCACATAAATCAAGGGTTTTTTTTTAATAATTCGATTCAGTTGGATTTTTTTATGTATGTGTATCAAATTTCGTCCTGAAATTCACAGTAGCTCTTGAGATAAATTTTTTTTTTGCTGGAAATTTCACCCAAAAAGAGCCAACCCATCGGGGACAGGAAGCATAAATTTGCTGATAAAAAAAAATAAGAATTTTTTTGAGTTTTCAACTCAGGAATTACGAAGGAGCAAACAATACGATTCAGATTTATCCTTATTATGAATATATTTTATTCAAAATCTAAATATATTTACTTTTCATTTAAATATTAAAGAATTTATATTACTTTCAAAATCAATTCATTGTTTAATCTTTTTCAGTTGATCCCGCGCTAGGAAATTAACATACATCTTAATTCTTAAAATTAATGAAATACGTGGTTTATCCCATTTTTTTTCTTAAAAGGTCACTGATTGGGGAAGTACGAATACCATAAAGACATTTGAAATCAATGAAATTATCGGTGTTTATTAAAAGGATGGACTTTTACTTTCAGGCGGAAGCAGTTTTTAATCGGATAGAAGATTTATTAAGTTTACTACTGTAAACTTAAGCTACTGTAAGAATAGCTGAGTGATGGACATTCTTTCTGTTATACAACGGCTGATGTAATCAAGATAAATGCAAACGGATTAAGCCAAGCACATTACCATTCTAGAATATATCGAACTAGAGGTTCGAAAACAATGTTTTTTTTATTATAACGCAATTGCAAAGAGGATATTATTTTATAATTCTGAGGAAGTGACTGCAAGGATATTTTTAAAATATTCTCAATCTAATTAAAGAAATTTATAAATAAGTGCTCAATATTAAGCCAGTAAGTATATAAATAACAGGATGTGACTGATTTCCTTATTTTAGCTTTAATTAATTTACTGAATGGTAAGAAATGGAATAGATTTTTTTGGATCTCTATTTCATTTACTCGCGAACAATAACTGCCGGTAAAAAGTAAAAAGGTCAGTCTGTCCTGCAAAAAGATCAATCTGTCTTGCAAAAAGGTTAATCTATCCTGCAGTCTAATTTTATATCGTCTTAGTGGGAAAAAACATTTTTTTGAAGAAAGAATTCATGTTAAACTAAAATCGTCTGATCTGAAAATAAACTTATATTTAACTAACTGCATTATTATAATGGCCGTTAAAGTTGATGTTTCATAAAAATTAGATCTATAAATACAAACAAATTTAATATACTTTCCTCAAAAATTGGGTACTGAAAATCGACTGTGGGAGTTTTACACCTTTTGTGAATGTTTCGAAAATTATTTGCGGTATGTGCACAATTTTTTGGATTCCGCAATTCACTTTTCCTCACATTTATCTTTAAAAATTTATAAAAGAAAGTATTAATTTTATTTATGCATTTGTTTCATGACTTCATGAAATATAATTTTCTTTAGTTAAGTGAAAATTTTTAAGAAATATATAATAGCTTCCGAGATATCGCCTAGAATTCATAAGATTCATTTAACATTGGAAGCGTTATTTTTCAAAACCCTATAACTCACGAAATTATCATTAGAATTCCATAAAATTTTATTGAGAGGTTAATTTTCTTACGACAAATCGATTCAGTAAAAAAAATTTATACCCTCGATGGAAAGATTTCGAGATAGTAATTAATTAACTAAGTTAATCAGTTTGTCTATCTCAACAAACCTGCCCTCTCGAGTCATTTCCATCTACATCAAATTTGTGTAGATGCGATAACAAATAGAAAAGTTGCAGAGGTGTTACATTTTTTTCTTCCGGTGACTAAAAATCGTAGCTCAAAGAAACTTTTTTTTTTTTTGTAATGTATCAAATTCAAAATTCACTTGAAATTTGACTGAGATAATTCCATCGTTATTAAAAATTTAGCATTATATTAAGTAGTATGTTGTGATATTAAAAACAAACTCAGTTTTAATTTTGAAACTCATAAAAGCTCCAATAAATTGTTATTTATATTCGGAGGCTGAAATTCTTTACTCTGAAAAGTAAGAACTGAAAATGCATAGGAGTTACTGACTGAGATAATCTAAAGGTATTACAGAGCTCTTGTCAGCATTTTTTCCAAAATTGCATAAAAAATCCTGTATTTAAAGATGCAATTATAAAAAGCATAAATTTAACTAAACAATTCTTAAAGCGCATTTTTATTACATTATACACATTTGCTAAGAGGTAAAACTTTTTAATTGAATTATTTTCTATTTTTTAAAGTCTTTCCTTTATAATTCATTTCTATAAAAATGATTTTCGAGACTCCTGTTTCTGAATTTCGCTACCATTCGTATGAAATCGAAGTTTCAATAAATTAATCGATAATTAAGTTTTGAAAATATTAAGGCAGTGCATTATCACTGCGGCGACCATACACGAATAATACATTAAGAAATGAGTGAAAAAATTAAAAATTTCATCTTTATAGGTATGAAAGAATTAATAGTGTTTATTATTAATGTTTGCCGTAGATCAAAATTTGCCTTTAGCTTTATTTTCTCATACAAGGTGGTGGCAAATGCAGATTTTTCCTCTCAACGAAGTTCATCTTTAAGATCTTCACCAGGGGAAAATTATTCCTCCTTTTCAGTTACCAAATATCAATGCATGAAATTTTTGTTTACATAAAGGAGTGAAGCATTTTCTTCCAAGTAAATGAAATGAATTTATTTGGTCTGGTTTTATGGCGCAGAAGCCATTTTTGGCCAATCTGCGCCAAACACAAGATTTGTTCAAAAATTCATTTTATTGGAAAAACATTCACAAATGAAATCAAAAATTTAAAAAAAATTAATCATATGCTTTGCAAATCCAATATTTTGTAGGAATAAAAATACTTTGGTTGGATTCTCACCCAGCAAGTCTTTTAAACTTACATTATTGCTACTAAAACATTTCCGCCTA
>JAPMOR010019688.1:0-12025 GCA_026543865.1 Argiope aurantia | reverse complement strand
AACTTTTTATTATTTCATATTTAAATTTTTTTTATTAAAGGGAATGAAATGTCCTGGAAACGAGCACATTCGTATTTCTTTTAATTAATACAGAGTGTCTGTAATCACGTAAGAGTAACAGTTATGTTAAATATAATAAATTTGGTAAAAGGAACGAGATAAAAATAAAGTATTTAATTTAAAGCGTTTAAAATCGAATAGCTAAAATTCCAGGTCTCAACAAATCCGCCATTAAAAGTAAGAAACATCGTGCATGTTTGAATCCGAAAATGTGTTGTCTTTAATCGCCGCCTTACTAATTACGGCATTCAGGTTAGAGATAACTTTAAACTTTAGGTCTTTGTCAGCTGAAACCAGTTTACTATTTCATATGAGATAGATTTGAGGATTCCTGGATGTGACGGATACATCTTTTATGTTATGATATTCCTCGTTATTGGTATATCATATCGATAAGAGGTGCGTTACCGCAAGCAAGGTAAATGTATTGTCCCAGTAAAGTAAAATGAATGAGAAATAAAACCAGAAGAATGACTTTTCACCAGCGAAATCTCGCCGATAAGCATGGATGTTGATGATCTTGTTTCCCTTCATCGAGTAAAAGGACTGTCTCGAATGAAAAAGAGAACATGAGCTATCTTTCCAAGTAATGTTAAAAATGAAGTAATTTTGAAGAAGTCGGAAGCGTTGGAATCAAATGCGGAACTTACTAACAAAATATTATGAATACAATTGTATAGGAGGGAGGGGAAAATGTAAGCGCCTTGTTTTGGAACAACACGTGAAGTTGAATAAATCTATCTTCTCCAGTTCAAAGATTATCGACCTATAAATTCCAGCTGCTGCTGTTGTTTGGAAAAAAGAAACTTTTTATACTTTTAAATTTTTTTAAAATATTGAAATTTTTGATATGCTGATAACAAATACATTTCAAAGGAATTTATCATCATACTTTTTCAGTAGTAGTTTGTTATAAGCAATGTAGAGAAATAACTCAAATTTTTATATGTATATATTATTTAAAAACTTACAATCGTTACTTTTTATTTTAAATCGCATATCTCAGTCTCAAATTTATATTGTTCTCTAACCTTTCATTGGTTTTAATAGACATTTGGTCATTGTTTGAATTTACTCTGCAGTTTTATTTTACTTTACTTATTTCATGTTTGTGAAGGTGACATTTTCTAATAGGATTTTCACTCACATGCTGATCTGCTAGAGGTTGAAAATCTCAATGACATTTCATTTTTTTAAATACTTCCGGAATTTATTTATTAACAGATTTTTGGGAAAATTTGATTCCAAAAGAATGAATCTACTTGCCAGTGAATTTGGGAAAATATTTTCAAATTCCATGAAATTTACAGCAGTGAATAATAAATTAAACACTAGAAAATCAGAAAATAATTAAAATAGGAATTCTGCCTTTTAGTACACTTATGAAATTTTGTTTTAAAAAGCTTTGTTATTAAATTTATTTTGGGAATACATGAAATGGAAACAACTTAAGCGAAAGCAAAAGAAAAGTTCCTTCATTTTACTAACCTTACGAAACATTCGCTTTGATTTTTTCAAATAATCCTTGTAAAGGAATAAAATGAAAAACTCATCCAATTGACTAGCAGTATTGGTAAAAAATATTGAAATTTTTTAAGATTTCGTTTTAAACCTTTTTGAATTTTTTTTTATTTCTCCTTCAAAAAATTAAAAGTAAATTATTATTTTTGTTTATATAATTTCGTATGAAGTACTTAAAACTGTTATAAAAATATTTAAATAAAAAAGAAAGATTTTCCTGTTTAACTTTTGTTTTCTATGGAACCCATTTTTCTAAGACCATAGAAAATGAACTTCAAACCAAATCCAACCATTTTAAAATGTTTATGATAAACTTTCATATCTATTATCCCTTATTAGAGCTAATAGCTCTAAATAACTTAGGAAACAATAATAAAAATGGACTATAATATTATGGGTCCATTAATGGGTCATTTTATGGGTCATTTAATTGTAATAATTTTTTTGACATAATAATGTACTGGCGCACAGCATTGGAAAAAAATGTTGGTTTAAGTTCTTGGCGAATTTTCTAATGAAACTAAAGCCTGGATTTTTCAGTTTTCAATCCATGATGAAATGTCTTGATTCGTTAATTATCATGGAATCAAGATTAACCATATTAATTAATAAATTAAATTAATTTTATCTTATAAAATAAACGAATAAGTTTTTTAACATTGATCTCCATCCCTGAAATATTTTGACGGTGGAAAAGATCCCTACAAATCGGATGCCCAATGGAGTCCACCGCAGAGACGTTTCGCTCTTAAGGTCGCAATGCCGGAAGAAACCGCGCCCGAATTGAAAATCCATATTCCGAAAGGTGCCCGCTTCCTTTGTGTCCTTGATTGACGGCTAAAAGCGGACGATTTTCGGCTGTGAGTCACGCCAGTCTAAATTCGTCTCTTCTGTAATGAAAAGCAGATGACTGCGCTGAACAATGCGGCCAACCATTTCAGGTGAACGATTCTACCCTGTATCAAAACATTGTCTCCAAAAATATTTGAAACTATTTTGCATTTTCCGTAGAGGGTGAGGGCTCTCTTTCGATAAGCAGGTCAATTTAGTTTCGCCTTTCAACGCATTTTTAACGATATATTATTTACTTGTTGATAATTTTTTTAATCTAATAACGTTGTCAAAATGTGCATGTTTATGTTTGTTTATTTGTTATGGCAAGTATTTTTCTTAATAATACTATTTAAGAAAAGGTTCGATGTTTAAAATAAGTAAGCAAATGTAATGGAAAAGCAGTAATATTATTGTCTAAATTTTTCTTTCACAGAATTTGTATTTTTTTTAAATTGTTTGTCAACAAGTATAATAATATTTTGTGTCATAACAGTTTTTTTTTAATTGCCTCTGTGCAGTCCCCTTCTGCGAAGTAGCTGCTCATTCTACCTAGTCAGAAATGCGATTTTCTCAGATTAATATTGTTGTTCGCTTTTATTTAATTTCATTTGTTTTATATTGGTAAAAAGGGAATTTTGTAACATTTTTTTTTTTTTTTCATTTTCCTTCCTTCTAGAGTTCTGAGATTCGGCACACTTGTGTGTTCTTGTTGACAGAACGATATTTTTTGTCTTCAAAATTCATTTGTTCCTTAATCAATTGATATTATTAAATTTTGATTCCATGCAAGTGGTGCCACCGAGCAATAAATTTGAGAAGAAATTCATTTCAATACGCCATCGTGTATAATTAGGAATTAAGAGACTAAAAAATGGAAAATAAATTGTTTGAAATCTAATTTCTAGTAAATAAACAAAAGTGTATTTTTAAAAGAATTTTTATTAATAAGATTTATATTTGACCTGTGTCATATGTAGATGGAATTCTGACAAATTTCTTTCAAAATCGTTCTGTCAAACAATGCGTATGCAAGAATCTAGAAGAAATTCTGGTATTTTGAAAATAATTTTTTTTCTAAGCCAGTGTTTGTATATGCATCACATATAACATAAATTTTCTAACCTGAAATAAGATAAGTAGATTTTTAGTGTCAAAATGGCGAAGGTCAGAAACAAAAATGATGGTGGAGTTTGGGTATCTATGATCTCAATATTAAATGTGGATATCAGCTCTTTAAAATATAATTCATAATGAAGTATAAACTTGCTTTTAAAAAATGCGTGCCCATCGTTTTAACTAAAAAATAAAATATTTGTTTTAATCAATTTCGAAGAATATTGAGCGTATGAAAATACCACAAGAAAAAGAATAAACACAAGCGAAGCGGGAGAAAGTAAAAAAAACGTTCTTTATCACAATCACAGTTAATCTGATGCTTAAAAAGAAATAAAAATTATACAATAAAAAAACATTTAAGGAATTAAAAAGTGTTTTTTGATTTTGTGTTGCCAATCTCTCTCCCCCCCCCCCCCATCTCTAAGTACTGGAGGTACTGAATACATCACAAGTGGCGAGGATCAAAACGCACTACTCTACCAGAACGAGTGATTCTATTTGGAGACAGAGAAAATGCTTCACTCGATGCTTTCTCTGGGCTGGACGGTGGATTGTCACCAGAATTAACTGGCGATGCTAGTGGTATGTTTACCTCTTCCTGGACAGTAAATGCTAGTTTTAAGGGATCCGTTCCAGTTAGTCCATGGTTTAAAAAGATGTAAGGTTTGGCTGTCCATTTCCTAACTTGATAAGAATATTTATATGATTGTGTCAATGACGCTCTCACAGCATTGTTGCGCGCAAAAATATGCTGGGCCAGACAAACAGTTGTTGGATAAATTCACGAGAGGCTGTAATGCCTGTATGAGATTTAGAAACTCGCTGCAACGTAAATTATCCGGAACATATGCTCGCACTTTTCCGGTGCTCTCGTCACAGTAAAGTTTCTAATTTGGAGATATCTATAAATGCTGAAGTTGAAGCGATGCATTAGGCTTGGATAGGAATTCAGACAACTCCTTATCTGTGGTTTTATAGAGAATTTATATATCAATAGCTGCTTATTTTCCCCCGGAGACAAAACAGAATGCGCCCAGAACAACCTATTCTAATTTTTTTTAAATTATTTTTTTCTATAAAGTTCCAGTCACTTTTTGATTTTTAACATTGTTAAAAAGCAATTTGTGTTAGAAGAGCTATTTTTTAGACGCTATCAAATCACATGCTTTCTTTTATTTATTATTTTTGTATAGTGTATTTCCAATGTGACTTTCAGATTTCAGCTGATTATAAAGATTTTTTCTTTCAGATGGCATCGTGAAACCAGAAAAAAGTACTTCACTTTAAATACTCACTCGTGCAAATCTATCCTGTCATTTCTATCGTGACGTTGAATAAAGAATGAATAAGAAAGATTAAGAAAGTTATGGCTCTGGGTGCGACAATCCGATAGATCGGAACGCGATCTATGCTGAAAGCATGAACTTCGTTAACCTTAACTTCTGAACGGCAAGCTAAACAGGCGCATAAAGACTTGAAGAAGAAAACAAAACGTCTAGCCTTTTGTTTCAACTTTGACGAGAATATCGGTGCTAAATCCCCAGACAAAATTCTTATCCAAGCGTCACAGACTTTGCGACAAAAATCAATTTCTTAATTAAGTTTCCGAAATATGTCTCACGACGCGATTCGGGGATAATTTGTAGGAATTCAGCTTATGCTGCAGACTGGAAGCAAGATTGTGGCGAATATAAAGTATAAAGTTGGGATAGTGTTTAACAGCAATAAGGCGGCATTCTTTGTTCATCATTTTGTTAGAGATCACGCAACTTCGTTGCTCTGTGCTTTGATGTCTCGAGGAATCAAACAGGCATCACATGAGTTGATGTAATTTTTTTTTTTCCATTTTCAGTTGCTGATCACATTCTGAACTTCCCAAGCTCGAAAAAAAAATCTTCATAACCATACCTATGAACCCGACAGCTCAACATCGCAATGAGCTAGATGGATGAAACTGATCAGTGGCTTTTGCAACACAAAATTGAAGATTTCAATAAAATTTATTTAACGAAAATTATCCACTCAAAGTGCATCTTTTTGCTCTTCTGAATAGTTCAAAGCGGTGGACGAAGGCAGTTTTATAGAATATGGTTTTGTTAATCGAATCGTAGATCAAGATTCGTCGAAGGATTGACAGTGTGTATATTAGCTTTTCCTGGAATGAGTGAAGCAAAAAGAAATACGCCACCAAATTGCAGTTTTATATCAAATCTTGTTTCTACCAAATGAGAAGTTCGAAAAGTCATGCTCAGTTCTCTACATTAATGCTTTGAAGCACAGGAGTTTAAAGAAAATAAAAATCCTGTTTGTACGTAATTTTTTTGTTATTAAAAAGGGAAAGGAAAGTATTTATTTCGATTATTTAACATCTAATATTCAAAATAAAGAAAAAACGTTTCAATAAATCCCTTTTTACAATGCGTGATATATATTACCCCACCACTTCACAGCTTCAAAATTAGTATAAAACATCAAATATTATATTTTTAATTACAAAACAATTTATTGATTCATAATAAAACAATGCATCCCATTATGAAGAAGACACATCGCTATGAGCGACAAAAATGCATTGCATCACACAATACACCAATCTAAATCACAAAAGCACATGCAACTTATTGATGCGTTTTGATTTGTATGGTTTTTCACTTATCTTCATATTTATCTTTGATACACAGTATTGCCAACTGAATGAAAAAGTTTAAATAAAATATTAAGCCGGATGACTACGAGTAACTTCTACTTTTCGAGGAAGATTAAATATATCCCACTATGCAAAAAAAGTGAAGTCAACGGAAGATTTATATAGTAAATAACCTCCGCACCATCTTGTTTTTAGCATAAAGAAAATCTGGGTATCTCGCTTTTCTAGACATGACAGCATTTTCTTTATTAAGTAATGTTTTGTTGTGATTTCCTTTGGGCTAATTCTGACTTGAAGTAGTGCAATGGATTCGATTTCTATATATTTGTAAGATATGCAGAAGAATGAGTCAGCTGCTAAAAAGAAATTTAATGGATACTGTTTTTTAGCCTAAAATAAGACATTATTCTCGTATTTAGATTTATGTTTGTGAGATTATTTTTAGCTCATCTACCTGCAGGCAAGCTGCAAGGAATGAAGTACATTGGTAATTTTTTTAAAATTTCTTTATTAAAGCGTTTTATATTGTAGCTGCCGGGTACGTAGATTATGCTAAATGAAATTCAAAGTATAGCTACAAAATTAGCCTTTTAACAAGCTCTAACGATTAGATTAACCAGACAGGCATGACGATTCTTGGATTATTGAAACTCCTTCGATTGCAAATTTCATATTTCGAGCCTCAGCGCTCCATTAGTTACATCTCTTCTAAAGAAGTTCAAAATATGCAGCGCCTTCTCTAAGATTGAAAAAGTGAGGTTCCCTATGTGGACAAAATGGTTTCTAGCTTTTGACAACATAATTAATTGAACACATTTATAGAATAAAAGACAAATTTTGAGACGTAGCCTTTTGAATTTTTATTTTTTAATTAATCGGTAAATTATTTCGTCTCCAGAGGGAAGACCCAAAAAGTCAGAAGGTCGTTGAAAGCTAACACGGATAGAAGAACAGGAATTTCCCAGATTGAAATACGATTAGTTAATACACGTTTTTAGAAAAGATCCGGTAAGTCCGACCTGGTGGAGCTAGATTTAATAAAAGCAATTAGGGAAGAACAAAGACTCCATAAAAATGCGAAGCACTTCCCTACAAGAAGAATTTATCACATGAATTACGTATGCTTTCGTTTTCTGATTTTCTTCAACTCCAACTGCAGATTTTGCAAGGGCAAAATTAACAAGCGTTGCTATGCAAATTCTGTCTATTGAAGAGACATTGTAATGCCTGTCATAGTGTAAGAGCTTGCAGAATAACATAAATCAAAAGTTCAGCAACTTACTTTGAAATGAAAGGAAGGTCGCAATCACTTTTTTCATTCAACCTTCACTTAGCATCTTGAAAAGAAGCAGATATCTCTTAAAGGAGAGAGAAAAAAAAAAGAGACGCGGCGTCCGTGGCCCTCGCCTGTTTTGAAGAAGTTCCACTTTTGACACATATCGCAGTCATTAGGAAAAATCAATAAATTAAGTTCTTTTCCTTCGTATGTCCTTGCACATTCTTTTCGAAACATAAAAATGATTTTATGTCTGGTGATTATCGAATTAATTAGGAATGACAGAGTGTAGCATCATTTCATATAAATCAGAATATACATACACTCACGTGCATTCACTTTCAAACAATTCACATTTCCTCCATAAATGCCATTTTCAAAATAATAACTAAAAATAGGACGAACGAAATTGACATTGAATCAAATTTGCAAACTTCTAAAAGAATTCAGATGAAATCTAATTACTTGAAGTCTATCTGGTAACCCGTCTGCATGTACATACAAAAATTTAAATGCACAAAAAACCGCAGCAAAAACAAAATTTCATATGGGGTCTTGACACCAGAATTATAGAACGTATCGAAATTTAAACAACCCACCTGATCAACATCAAAATACTCCGTCATGTCTTGTCTGTATGATGAAACACACACACAACACCCCCCCCCCATTTACTGTGGAATTCGAAAACGAAACGCTACAATGGTTTTTTTTTGGGGGGGGAAGGGTATGTTTTGGGGAAAAATCAGCGCTTATTTTTTTTTTAATGCTACCCATCGATCAGTCATCGTTAGCAATAGCATTTAATGTGTCTAATGTCTCTAATCACATAATATAGTGGAAAGATGGTACTGAATGAAGGCTTGTATCACTTCAAGCAAATATTAGGCAGGTAAATTTTCTTGTAAACTTGTTTTTAAAAGAAATTTATTTCTAGAGAAAATGCCACGTATTGATATATCATGAATTACAACCATTTCGAACTCCCTGAATAATTTTTTAAATATAGATTAATGAAATTCCAGAGTGCTTCATGGGGTCACCAGTTGAACGGGAAATGTCGAATAGAAGGAATCCGTCAAAAGCTTACGGTGCTGAAACATTTAAGTGATTCCTAATGAATATAATTATAATAAACAGATTTAATTCCCGTTAGATTCCTTTATTTTTTAGGGTAGTAAAAAAAGTGAAATGGTTGGCCCGCTTCCAAAAATAAAAATTTCCAGAAAATGGAAACCCTTGGAATCGGGCACAGTTAAGATCCAGTTAATAAGCAAGCTAATAGACCTACATGTTTCGGGTACAGTCTGTAGGCAATACAAGTTTTGAACCTTCCTCCCTAACTTCTAACACCATTCTTCACACACCATACTCTTAGAAAATAAAATAACAAAACAGTTCATCCTGGATAACTTTAAAAAAAATAAGTTCCACAATATCGAGTCTAAAAGATTTAATTTGAAAACACATTGAAACAAAATAAATAAATAAATTTACAACAGCTTGTTGAACACTTGATTTTTCATTCACGAATCAATCAGTCAGCTGCAATGAGAATGGACCAAATTTCTGAATCCACAAGCGAATTTGATTTTTTTTACAATAACGTTCTGTCATTTAAAGGATACTTGATTATAATTTGAATTCATTCAAGTATGCAGCCCTGGTAAGTTAAATGAAAGTGTACAAAAATTAGAAAAAATACCATTTGAAAACAATGAAATAAAGAAAATCTTCCTGGTCCAACAAAATTGTGGGGCCTCTAGGTACTTGCTTGTTTGATAATTATCCCCTGAACCCATATCGAAATCCAGTTACCCCGCATTACTATGATATTATATTTTAAACTCTTTAGTCTTCAAGCAATTGCAGTTTAATTAATAATTCCTTATCTGCTTAATTTTTTGTTAATCATTTTACACAAAATAACTCATTTTTTGTGTTAGTAAGCAGGATTTATACATGAATATGACGATGTTTTTCCCCAATCTTCAAAAAAAAAAAAAAAAAAAAAAAACTTTCTAAATGATTTAAAAAAATTATGCTGAAATTCAAGTAAGGGAGGTCAAACCATGTTTTTTTCTCCTTGTATTTTAATATTAATGTGTTAAAAATTTATCATTATAATTTAAATGAAAATATTTTATATGTTCCATTCTGCATTAAAATAAAAAAGATTTTATTTAAATCTCTAAAAGATATCCAGGAGTGTTTTTTCGAATCTCGCCCAGCGTATGAAAGTAACGCGTCATCATGATGAAGACCCATTTATTCAGTCGAATACAAATCTGCAAAAATAATTAATTCAACAGAATTACGTTAAAATTAATGACAAAAATTACGTAAAAAATGAATTAGGGCCTGTTTTCATAAGCATCGTAAATTAAAAACTCTTCTAAACGGCTGAAATTTCTTGAACGGATTGATTCGATGACAGTGACACCTGTAGTCAACCATTTTTGTAAAATTTTTAGAGGCAAAGGAATGATATGCAGTAAGTATGCAATTTTCCAGAATTCTTTGTTGGACATATTTTTTTAATTATTCTTTTCCGGTGCTTATATTCATTTTTGTTTTGAACTTTTCTATTTTAATTCGAAATTTTTGAAATTCCTTAACTGTATTTAATAAAAAGTAAACTTTTCCTCCATATTTAATCGCATCCTTATTTTTAGAAAATCAAATCCGCTCGGCGTAAGCGCAAAATCAACATTTTCCATATCTAAATATGAATATCAAGCGATTTTACAAGATAAAATAATAGAGAGATGTATATATAATAGAAGCACCTCGAACAGGGCACACGGACATGGAGCGCTCACTTCAAAGACAGCCCTTGTACGGGACTTGGAAAGATTGGACCAGCGGTTTTGAAGATTTTGGACTGCGGTCAAGAGAAACGCAGGGTTTGGAAGTTTCCAACGATGTTCCAAACCAAATTTGTAGGGGGCAGCGCGATGCTATTGAGGTAGAACCTTCTGATGTGAGACTGGTGCAATATCGACATTTTTGTTTAATCCGGATAGCACGTTCAGTAAAACTTTTCTCAATTTAAAATCTAAGAGTCAGAATATCCTTTTCATCTTTAAACCTTTAGAAAAAATCATCGAAAATAGCTCTTCAGTTTCCTGCCGCTGACGCATAAGGATGCTTCGCTTCCGAGAAACCGATCTCTATTGAAGGAAGAATCGGTTTGTGAAAAGTTGTCCTCAGAAAGACCGCGAAGGAGCACTGATGCGAATGACGAGTCTCATCCAAACGAAAGTGAGACTGTGATTCCAGCTGCGCACACTACCATGTAGCATGAAACGATCCATGTGCAGTTGAGAGACAAATAAAAAGTTGCCCATTCAACTGCTCTTAGTGAGCGCGATTGAAATGGGCAGCTCTCGACTTCCCACTTCAATTTTAAACCAGTTACTGGGAGTGGTTCACTGAGCCTTCGATTAAACGGCTGCTCGTGCGTCTGTGATTTAAGTTAAATCCGCGTCTTTTTCCTCGGATAATAGTTTTTGAAAATAATGTCGGGAACTCGCAACTGCGAAATCATATAAAGAAGCCAACAGTAGAAAAAATAGCCCAGATGGGAATAATCTCATAATGTGGACTCCTGATAAAACGGTCTTCATCTTTACAATGCACATTTTTTTTATAAATGAGTCCTCACCTCAGATTTTTAGGAATGAGCTGTTTTTGTTTTTAAAATATTGCGCAATACGCTCTTGATTAAACTTTCGGAAAATGTATCTTCAGAAATCTTAATACTTTATTTAAACGGGTAGAAAATTCCAAATGAAGTTGTTCTCTTCCTGTTTCCTATGGCTGCTCTTTTCACCCAAACCAAGTCTCTTCAATTATGATTCATTTCGAGACAGTTTCTTCCAAACAATTCACTGCATCTGCGTGGAGAAAAGAGGAATGAAATGACACGCTTCTGAGCGAAAATAATAAACTTTTTTTTTGTAATGAAAAACTTTTATTAGTTCATAAAAGAAAAAGAAAATATCCTCATTATAAAACTGGAAGTAAAAAATAGAATTTGGAAAAGCGTGAGGAGCAGATAAAAGTGCTTTCAATAAACTGAAATTATAATCTTATTTGTATTATATTTTAATTTTTTTTATACAACTAGTGTTTCAGAATTTTTTGGTGCTTATGATACTTATAAGGATTTATATTCTTCTTTCTACTTTTTAAAAAGATTTTATTATGTGGTTCATTTTGACATTTCCATTATTTTTAATATTAATAAAATCTTTTTATTATAAAAAAAGAGTTTTTAAAAATAATTATTACATACGTTTCTATTCCACAATGAATAAGATCGCAAGGAAAATCAGAAAAAGCTTAATAAACTACCTCTTTCAATATAAAACATTATCCTGACAGAATTAAAATTTCTGCAGAAGTAAGAATTTCTTCGTATAAACACCCAAACCATATTTGGAATCGAACCTGATCCTTCTTGTGTTGTAGCGTCCTGCGCAAACTTATTATCCAAAGAGGATGATTCTTTTTAAGTTTCTAGCTATTCTCTAAACAATTATATAAACATTAATCCTGGGGGGGGG
>JAPMOR010019686.1:0-17906 GCA_026543865.1 Argiope aurantia | reverse complement strand
TTAAATTTTGCACAGGCTTAATCATCAGATTTTTATATCTGTGCCAACTTTTTACTATTTCAGCTGTCTCAGAAAATAGACCCTTATAGCCTTAATTATTTTCATGTATTGAAACGTGATTTTCCACAAATGCAACACATTAGAAACATGAAATTCATTTTGTTCCTAATCTGTTCAAACTTTTTCGAATTTTGGACTCCTTCAGGAAATAGACGAGGCTTAAAAGCTATACCGGATTGTTTTCTGTAAACAGAGAGGCGTATTTTGTCACTGTAGGAAAATATGTGGGCTTTAGAATCTTGAATTGGGTGAAAATTCTTCGTGGGTTTTATGGTACTTTTAAGTCTCTTTCAAATTGCTAATATTTGTAGACTAGCAATCTGTCCGTAAATTGTATTATGGGTTGTATTGAAATAATTGGAAAAAAATATTTCTACAAAGAGTAAAAATGACAAAAGGATGGATATTCTTTTATGTAACGGCTGATGCATTCTGTATGAAAAATTGTAAGTGAATCCAGTTTTATACACTATCGTACTATGAGTCTTTGAACTACTGATTTACAATTGTTTTTTACATTAATACAGTTGCAAAAGAGGGAACTACTTTATAATTAGAGGGTTGATTGTTTTAATGATATTTTGTAATTATCGTTCACCTAATCAGATATTTTACGAATGAGTGCTCAGTATTAACCTATAACATAAATAATAGGTGTAAGTTAATTTCCCCGTTTTAATATTACTTAACGTATTGAAAGGTAAGAAATGGTCTTGATTTCCTCAGACTTTTTTTAAAAAATGTCATTTACTTTTAAGCGATAACTGCTGGTAAAAGATGCAAATTTATTCAATACTACCCGCCTTTGGCGACCAACCGGTTCGCCAACCTTAATGTTCGTTAAAATTTTAATAATTAAATATTTTATGCAATTCCTACTTTAATAGATTTTTCATCAAAATATTTTAAAACTTCAAATTGATAGTCATATAATTCACTCATAAAATTATAAAGGCCTTCAGTCATAACGTAATATGCATCTCCAATTTTCTGTTAGTTCCTGTAGAATTTATACTTTAAATTAAAGTGGAAAGGATTAATCTGCAATTAGTATAATATTTTTTACTGAAACAAAGTTTTTTTTGTAATATGATTACTGAAAACAGTCACTGTGCGTTTAAACTTTATGGGCACTAAAGAATATCCTTCTTAATTTATGTAATATTTCAAGAATTTGTCAACAAAATTTTCTCAGATTCTTCATGACCAGATCGATTCATTAACAATGTTTGATTTTAAATGCATCAAACACTAAGAAAATAAAAAGAATCGTTTAAAATAATCGGTTGAAAACCGGTTAAAATAACTAATTAAAAAACGGTGTACTTAAAACTATAAGTATATACAAAAAATGCATAACTAACATAAATACAATTTAATTACAAAAACGTACAACTAACCTAAAAATAATTTAAATCAAGTCAGAATCCGATGAAAATAGTTCACAGCAATCAGAACCCACAATGCGCATGCGTGAATTTTCGCCGCCAGTTACGGTAACGCCAAATGCGTGAATTTTTCCACGCCAGTAGGGGTAACGCTATGCAGATTAGAAAATTTTAAATACACAAAAAATAAAGGTAAAAATTAAAGGCGGGCCGTGGAGGAGGCGGAAGGCCCGTCGGGCTATTTTACTAACATGGATATGAATTTGATGTAGTTTTTTATTATTCCCATAGTTTTAGTATTATTCCCGTGCTTTTATATTTATTGTAAATTGTTTAAATTGTATTTCTGTTGTAGGGGAATTGATTACAGGTGGCATTCTGTTATTTTATATTATTAGTTTTTATGTTTTTATTTATTTCCACCCTCCCCCTAACCTCATCTCATTACGTTTTCATCTCACTATCGGAACCCCAGATTAAGAATATTTATTATCTGTTTTTATCTTCTATTTCTTTTTTTGCAGGTATGGCTGGAGACTGGACCGACTGGGAGCCGGGGCCCCAGTCGGTCCAGTCCTTTTGTAATTTATTAATTTAATGTAAAATAACCCAACCCTCCCCCCCGGCTGGCAGTGGTAGCCAAGCCGGAGGATTATTTTTTAAAGTTTTTTGCTGTTCTGTGTTCCGATGGACTTAGAAATATGTTGTCAAATTTGAGACGAGGTGAAATCAGGGAGTGGGGTGAACACAACCTCCCCCAGCTTGGCCACACAACAAAAGAAGACGGCACATCACAATGGAAAACAAGAGTACATAAACCACACCAAAATAAATAGATACTTTAAAATTAAAGTGACAACATAAGATAAAATATATATATTAAATATTTGAACACTTAAAATATACAACTTAAAAAATTTATTTTAAGAACAAAGGACCACAATAGCATATATTACAACTCCAATTCAACTAGGAGGTGCATCTATTAAAACTTTTATCCAGAGTTAACTCCTAAAATTATTCACATATTCGTGTCTTTCCCAATACAAGGAACCAAACATTAAACATTAAAACATTAATTAAGTTAAAATTGAAAGACATAAAAGTTTAAAATGCTTTAAAAGTTCAAAATGTTTTAAAACCTTAGATTTAAAATTGTTTATAATTACATAAAACTCCATTCCGGATGAAAAGCGTGAATTATTGGCAATGTCAAGGGACTTTAGAAATGTGGGGTAAAAATGTGTATATGAATATAAACCAGAGGGTCCTCGTGAATAGCAGGAGCGTGTAGTAGTTCTTATTGAAGTAGTTATTGTTGTAGTACCGACAAATGAACTTATCTATTTTCAAGGGAATATTTAGTGGAGAGCAATGAAAGATAATAAAATTGAGGACCTATAATTTTGATACTATAGGCTAGTCATAATATAAAAAGATTACTAAAAACCTTCAAAATATATATAAATATAGGAGTCTATATATAAAATAGGATCTGAAAGAAGCCCAGGGGCAGTGTAAGTAAAAATTTTAAAGTATAAAATATGAAAAGGTGAATTAAATGTGTAATGATATATGGTGAGCGATAAAACCGATAATATGAAAGTACATTAACTTAAAAGGATATTGATGGTGCCTTGGGGAAGAGGTGTGACTGATTAAGTAGTTAAAATCTTATCATGGTAAAAGGAATAAAATATATATACACATACGCATGCATACATATATATATATATATTCATACATATATATGCACAAGTCTTTATATAAAAATAGAATCAGCATAAGTATCCTTGTATGTAATTACATTAATTAAAAACTCCAAAGAATTCTTAGTAGTCTATTAAACCCCTGACTATCCCCTAATGTCCCAGGTATGTCAGTCATAAAAGTGATCAAGAGACCAATATACAGGGTGTTTCAGTGAACCGTTTCAGAACTAAGAAGGGTAGGGTACATCCTGACAACTCGAAATAATATAGCAATGTGGGGTCGGAAATGCTTTCCTGAACCGGTGTTGCACACGGAAGCACCATAAGGAAAAGAGACCGTAAAAGTGAAATCGTTTTAATAATACATGAAAAGAAGCAAAAGGTACAAGGATTAAAGTAAGTGTTCGAAATTCTTCCACGGGCTACAATGCACGCCTCACATCTCCGACGCATGGACATCCGAACATTCTGGAATACTCCAGGCATATCTCGAATCTCTCCGGCAGCTACTGCGATTCTTGCAACGTGCTCCTCAGCAATGTCAACAAAGGTGTCATAAACTAGCGATTTCATAAGACCCCAGAAATAAAAATCAGTTCTGCAAATTTGTCTGATATAAAAAAGGGTATTTGTCAAAGTATTCAAAATAAATTATTAAGGATGATAAAAGTTAAAATATTTAAAAGCATACAGTCACACTCTCAGTCGAACTCCCTTGAGAGGGTCAGTGAATCTCAAATATTCCTACTAATTTTGAATTCTTCAAAGAGTTTTGCGACAGCCAGCCTATTCTTAGAAATATTTTTATACCAACCCCTCCTGTGCTCCGGAGTCGGTTCGGTTATGTGATAAGCTGAGGTGAACCGGCAATGAAATATATAGTGGTCTGGGTCACCAAGGTGACCACAGGAACACAAAGGAGAGCTCAAATATTTGAATCTATGGTGATAGGCCGGGAAAGGACCATGGGCACTAATAAAATAAATTAAAAATATATTACTTATTAAAAATTTTTCATCCACCACGTCCAGAAATTCTCTTACCCTGACCCCTGATGGGGACTCTTATTTATTCCAGTAGAGTCTCCAGTCACTTAGTATTAAATTTTTTAATTTCTTTTTCAGGTATGAGTAAGGGGCAAAGATGATTTGGGGCATCCCATTGGTTGTGGTATCTTTCGCTTGTTGATCGGCCAACTCATTACCTATGTTTCCCTCATGGGACTTAACCCACGAGAGGCCGATCAACCGCTTTGCCGCTAGTACATTATTTTTAATTCTGTTTCCTAATTTTGATCTGGCATTGCGTCTCCTTAAGGCGGAAATAGATGAAATGCTGTCGGAGAAGATGTTTACTTTGATATTGTGTCTTACAGCCCACTTGGCCGCGAAGTCGAAAGCGGCCAGTTCCGCCTGAAAGACTGAATTGTATTTCTATAGTTAAAATTTGTTATTTTCTATATTAATATTATTTTTAAAGATACACACCACGAATCCTGTTTCATCAGGAATTTAAAGTGTGAAGTTTGCGCACATGCGCTAAATCTATTGCTATTCTTAGCATTGTGCTTTTAAAACCAGATTTACACCATACTTAAATCTTATTGCCGAGTCGTAATGAGAATCTTAGACCCTTCAGACTCACTCGTGGAGCGAGGATCCGTGGCTAGATCCGCAGGAATTGTCATTGTATTTTGCTGGTTTTCTATTCGACTCTCGAGAGCGACAAATAATTTTATAATTTTTTCTTTTTTTAAAATAAATTTCATCTATATTTCTCCATTATTCATAGAGTTATGAATTATTCCAAATCATATATTTCAAAAATATATTTTATTTCAAAATATTTATATAATTAATCGGAATTTTAAGAGTCAAGTCGCGCACATGCACAGAATCTATTCTTATTTTTTTTCATTATGCTTTTAAAACCAGATTTACACAGTACTTTAAATTTATTGAAGAGTCGTAATGAGAATCTTAAACCCTTCAGACGCTCCCGAGGCGCGATCCTCAGTGGCTAGATCGGCAGGGTGTGTCATTGTATTTTCCTGGTCTTCTGTTCAATTCCGAAGAGCTACAAATATTTTTTTTTCCTTTTTTAAATAAATTTTATCTTTATTTATTCATTACTCATAGAGTTACTATGAATTATTCCAAATCATATATTTCAAAAATATATTTTAATTTCAAAATATTTCTATATTTAGTTGGAATTTTAAGAGTGTAGTTTGCGCACATGCATAGAATCTATTCCTATTCTTAGCATCTTGCTTTTGAAACCAGATTTCCACCGTACTTAAAACTTATTGCCAAGTCGTAATGAGAATCTTAGACCCTTCAGACTCTGTCGAGGTAGGAGGCTCGGTGGCTAGATCGGCAGAATGTGTCATTGTATTTTGCTGGTCTTCTGTTCTATCCAGGGAACGACAAATACTTTTATAATTTTTTTAAATCATCCATATTTCTCAATTACTCAGAGTTATTATGAATTATTCCGAATCGTATATTTGCAATCTATATTTTAATTTCAAAATATTTCTATATTTAATCGGAATTTTCAGAGTCAAGTTCGCGCACATGCGCATAATCTATTCCTATTCTTAGCACTGTGCTTTTAAAACCAGATTTACACCGTACTTAAAACTTATTGCCGGGTAGTAATGAGAATCTTAGACCTGTGGTGGTGTTATGTAGAGTGTTGTTTAAAGCACTTCATCGCTTTTAGAAAAATAAACTGTTTATTTCACTAAAAACTATCATAACATCCCCGCTTTGCGCACGTATACATAGAACGGGGATTCCCCGGGCGAAGTATTAACATAGATTGTATTAGGGAAAGTAGATAGGTAGCGCTTTAGAATAACATGAATGCAAGATGGCGCTAAGATCACTACATGAGTATCCCCCTAGTGAACAAGGAGAACGATAATGTGAGAATACAAGATAAATATACGCGCATAAGAATAAAACATCACGTAATACAATAAGTATAATATAGGATAATGGTTTCAAATGGTAAATAGAAATTGATGTAAATAGATGCAATAATATATGAAATACATAAAATTACAATTACAATATATATATACACGACAATTTATATCTCAGCAATTAATCTCGCTGGAAAATGGACATGACGTCCACTACGAGTGGTAGTGGGTTTTGTCGGTAATTGTTCATTTTTAGAAGAAAGTTCACCTTGAGTTTTATGAATAGATGCAGGTATAGAAGGTAACAAGTCATTAGATCCTGTCAATACATATGCAGGTTTGACACGGTCTATGGAAACTGTGACATTTTTATTATTAATTTTTAATGCAAAAGTTTTATCTTTCCTGCTGATTACAGGGGTGTGGACCAGTATAAGGAGGTGAAAGAGGAGGTTTAACACTGTCCACTCTCAAAAATACATGAGAGCAAGTATTTAAGGATGGATGAATATAAATAGGCTTAACCGAGTGTCTAGACGTAGAGATAGGATTTATAGATTGTATCAGTGTTTTGAATTTTGATACATAAGTATCTGTTGGTATTGATAGATCTACTTTTGAGGTTAAAATGTTAGAAGGCAATCTGAGGGTTGTACCAAGGACTAATTCAGCACATGTGGCATTTATGTCCGGTTTAATTGCAGATCGAATTCCGAGTAAAACTATGGGAATAGTTTCAGTCCAGTTTGGTTGACAATGGGCTATAATAGAACTCTTAAGATCCCTGTGGAAACGCTCTACAAGTCCATTGGATTGGGGATGGTAGGACGTTGTACGGATTCGATTTGTACCCAAAATATTATTCAAATGTCTAAATAGATCTGAATCAAAATTTTTACCTTGATCTGTAGTTATAGTTACTGGACAACCGAAACGAGATATCCAATTATGAATTAGGGCTTTACATGTTGTTTCAGCAGTCATATCTGAAGTAGGAATAGCTTCCGGACATCTGGTAAATCGGTCAACTATTGTCATACAATATTTATAACCATCAGATGGTGGGAGTGGTCCTATGAAATCGATATTTATATGGGCAAATCGAGCATCTGGCAAAGCGAAAGTGCCTATAGGAGATTTTGTATGTCTTTGAATTTTAGAACGTTGGCAATTATGACAAGATTGAACAGAATTTTTAATAAATGAATTCATGTCTGGCCAAAAATAACGTTTAGTAATCAGCTTCCTTGTTGCTCGAATGCCAGGATGAGAAAGATTGTGAATATTTTCAAAAACTATTGAACGAAAAGAATTTGGAATGTACCGACGAGGTGAATTAGTAGATAAGTCACAATACAAGGTTACATCCTCTAAGGGAAAATATTGCTTTTCTATTTTACAATGTGAAGACTTCAGATATTCTTTCAGTTCAGAATCATTTAACTGTGCAAGTGAGATGTCATGAAAATTTAAATTCTTTTTTGAAATTGAATCGATTTCAATGCGAGACAATGCATCTGCAACAATGTTCTCTGTACCCTTGACATAACGAATATCAGTAGAAAATTGGGATATGAAGTCTAAATGTCTAAGTTGACGAGGTAAGCATTTATCCGGCTTTTGCTTAAAGTAAGGGGTCTTTGATCAGTATAGATTGAAAATTCCTTACCTTCAAGCATGTGTCGAAATTTTTTTATGGAAGCATAAATAGCAAGAAGTTCTCTGTCGTATGTTGACCAATTAGTTTGACTTTTAGAAAGTTTTATTGAGAAAAATGCAATGGGTTCCCAAATTCCATTTGAAAGTTGATTTAAAGAGCTTCCAATAGCAAATAATGATGCATCAGTCCACAGACTTAAATGAGCTCCAGGAATCGTATGTTTGAGTAGGGTAGCTTCGGCAAGAGCTTTCTTAGCATTAGAAAATGCCTTGTCAGCTTCCTCAGACCATTGTAGAGTAGTTTCAGATTTTTTTGATAGCCGTGGTGATTTCTTTTTGTTAGTATGGCCTTCAAGAAATTTAACCAAAGGTGATAATATGTGAGCTGCCTTGGGAAGAAATCTGCGGTAAAAATTAAACATACCCAAAAATCTACGAAGTTGAGTAAGGGTACTGGGTCGTGGGAATTCTTGAATTGCACTAACTCGAACAGGAATTGGTGAAATACCTTCTTTGGAAACTTTAAATCCTAAAAAAATATAGGGTAGGAACACCAAATGTACACTTAGAAGATTTAATTGCAAGTCCATAATGGTCTAATTTTGAAAAGAGAGCTCTGAGATGTTGTCTATGCTCTTCGATTGATTTTGAAGCAATTAATAAATCGTCAATAAAAGCATACACACCATCTAAATCTCTAGTAACTTCATCAATAAATCTCTGAAAGGTACTTGATGCATTGCACAAACCGAACTGCATCCGAGTGCTCTCGAAGAGTCCGAAAGGAGTACAATCGGGAGCAATCGGAATTTGATGAAAAGCTTTTACTAAATCAATATGAGAAAAAATTGTGGTTCCATGAATTTCGCTAGTAAAATCCAAAACACTGAGAATAGGATATTTGTCCTTTTTCGTCTGAGCATTAAGAGCTCTAAAATCACCAACAGGACGCCAATCGTCACTTCCTTTTTTCGGAACCATATGTAGAGGAGAGGCATAATTGCTGTTGGATGGCCGCATATGGCCTAAATCCAACATATGCTGAAATTCCATTTTAGCGATTTTTAAGCGATCGGGTGCTAGCCTACGAGGTTTTGCATAAACAGGCGAACCAAAAGTTTCAATATGATGCATAACAGAATGTTTTACAGTTTGGTTTGCATATGGAGCTTTAACAATATTAGGAAAATCATTCAATAACTTTGAAAAATCATCATTACAAAATACAGATTTTACAGAATGAACATCAGTATTATTAAGAATAGCATGAGCATTTATATGTGTACACAAATCATTTAAACGATGATTTCTTAAATCAGATTGCAAGTTAAAATGATGTATAAAATCTGCACCAATAATTGCAGTTTTAATATCACCAACATAAAAAGGATAAACAAATTGTTTTCTTAAACCTAAATCTAAAGATAATAACTTTTGTTTATAAACATTTATGATAGAACCATTTGCTGCAAAGAATTTTTGAATCGGAATACACAGTTTATCATTTCTAGTCGCAGGAATCAAACTACAATCACTGCCAGTGTCAATGAGAAAATTTACATTTGATTTTCTATCGCGAACAAAAAGGCGACGAGAACTACTGGGCGAGGCGTATGTCGCCGCTACTCCTTGCCGTTGTGGTTTGGCTGATAATTGCAAGGCGGAATGCATTTATGCGCTTTGGAGTCGTACTTCCGATTATACCAACAAACACCATTCGACTGAGAGGAGCTACGCTGTCGAAAGCGAAAGTCAGTTCGTTTACGAGAATTATTTCTCGGTCCGCGACTGGCACTTCTTGATCGGCGTAAAGAAGCAACTTCTTCGCGAAGTGCTTTAATTTCTTCAAGAAGTTCTGACTGAGAGGTATTATTGACATTTGCACAGGAATTAGAGCTTGAAATGTTGCTTACCTCGGGTGGCGTAACTTCCATGATTCTATCCGCAATTTCCGCAGCTTTAGTGGCATTTAGAGGACTAATTGCTAGAAGTATAGACCGGACGGTTTTGGGCAGTTGTTGTAGAAATAACTCCAGAAGAAGAGTATCCGAAATTTGATGGTTTTCGGCACGCCTTTGCATAACTTGTAGTAAATCAGTCGGCTTTCGGTCACCTAACTGTTCACCGGCAAGAAGACATCTAATTTCTTGAGATTTCGATTCACCGCATCTTTTTACAAGTTCCTCTTTAAATTGCTTGTAAGGATCGTCTTTGTCAGGACAAGTGATGAAATCGCGAACTATAGCTGCTGCTTCAGGAGAAAGGTTAGCGACACAATAGTTGTACTTGGTTGCACTGGCAGTTATCGGTTTCGGAACTGCAAGCTGAAATGTTGCCTCTGCCATTATAAACCAAAGTTGAGGGTCTCCAAAATTAAATGGAGGCATCTTCACGGCAGAATTCTCTTCCATATTGGAGAACTTGAAACGGAAACAGCTCAGAACAGCAATGGCAGGCGTTGAAAGTTTTGAAGTTTACTTATACGTGATCTCTTTTCCGGGTCACCATTGTGGTGGTGTTATGTAGAGTGTTGTTTAAAGCACTTCATCGCTATTAGAAAAATAAACTCTTTATTTCACTAACAACTATCATAACATCACCGCTTAGCGCGCGTATACATAGAACGGGGATTCCCCGGGCGAAGTATTAACATATATTGTATTAGGGAAAGTAGATAGGTAGCGCTTTAGAATAACATGAATGCAAGATCGCGCTACGATCACTACAGACCCTTCAGACGCACACCAGGTACGAGGATCGGTGGCTATATCGAAAGGGTGTGTCATTGTATTTTGCTGGTCTTCTGTTCGAATCACGAAAGCGACAAATAATTTTATAATTTTTCTTTTTTTTTTCCTTTTAAATAAATTTTATCTATATTTCTCCATTATTCATAGAGTGATTATGAATTTTTCCAAATCATATGTTTCAAAAATATATTTTAATGTCAAAATATTTCTATATTTAGTCGGAATTCTAATAGTGGATACCCACCACTTCCCCAGTTTAACCAAAAGGTTGTAAATCCACCAGAGGGGACAAGGGAAAAAGATCCAACCCAGCCCGCCGAAGATTCACCGGGACAAACCTGCCCGACGGAAAGATTTATTTTGTTCAAAGAAAATTACAAACATTGCCCCGACATGGGCAGTATTTAATTGCATGAGCAGATTAACATATATTGGTTCCCAGTATTCACATGGCTCTACCCATCAATTGGGGAGATTAGACAATTGTCGGGGCCAGCAGAACTGACGTACACAAAAAGCAAAACTGGCAAAGAACAAAAAAAAAAAAAGCAAAACTGACAAAAAAAAAACAATAAAAGCAGAACTGTTAAAGTAATAGCAGAACTGACAAAATAAAATAAAATATAAGCAGAACTGACAAAATGGTAGCAGAACTGACAAAGTAAAAAGCAAACTTATAACTCAAATAGACTAACAACATTTACTAACACTTTTATGCACATGGGCCGTGGAGGAGGAGGAAGGCCCATCGGGCTCTTTTACTAACCGGATGGATGGATGAATGAGTGATATTTTAAGTATTGCAATTAAGTTTACTTAGGTTGTTTGATTAATATTATTATTTTATACAGTTTTTAATATGTTTGATGTTTCTATTAGGTGAATAAGAAGCGAGGTATTGTAATGTTTGATTTTATTAATTCGTTATTAATTATTTCCTCCCACCCCTAACTTCATCTCATTACTTTTCATCGTACCATCGGAACCCCGGGTTTATATTATTTTACTGTTTTTTATCTTTTTCTTTCTTTTTTTTCTAGGTGTGGAAGGGGACCGAACCAGCAAGAAGCCGGGGGCCCCCAAACTGCAGGTACAAGGGTTATTTTTTTTCTAATTTATTAATTATTAATATATTAATCCAACCCGCCCCCCGGTTGGCAGTGGTAACCAAACCAGGGTTCTATTTTTTTTTAAATAATTTATTGTCCAGTGTCCCGATGGACTTTGAAAAAGATGACAGACTGAGACGAAGTCCAGTCAGAGGGTGGGATCCAGGCATCAACCTCTCCAACTCGGCCATGCCCGCTATTGACATTACAACTACAAAACGCAATACCCAAAAATACGTAAAACACATTAGAATGGACAACACGCATTAAAATCACATAAAAACACATCAGAAGTACAACACACATTAAAATCATATAAAAACACACCAAAAATGGACAGGACAAAACACACAAAATGGAAAACGTACTGGTCCCAAATCTTTAAAAACCCCATACAGAAGATTAAAATCTTCCAAGTCCCAAAATAAAAGCTTAAAAGATAAAACTCTATAAAAACAGAGGTGGCAGAGGAGAGATCAATTAGTGTGGTGCTGCCTCGAAACTATCTCATTTTACTGACCTGGACAGTTGCGGTTGAACCATTTATCTTGATGAAAATGTATGTTGTTACTTGTGGAGAGCGGCATGTAAATATGTAAAAACCCATAAAATATTTCAAGTTTAAAAACTTCCATGTAGGTGTCATAGATTAAAAATATATATAATTAAAATTAAGTAAATGATATGATTCTATTATACAATGAGTGTGTGATGAGGTGTTTTAAAAGCAGATGAATTAGTGGTCCAATAAATAAAATTCTCCAGTAAAATGCATACGAAGTTCAATTTTAAAATAAAGGCATGAAAACTTTATATTTGTCAAAGATTAAAATAATTAAAATTATTATTGGTGCTCAGAGGGAGGCTGGTGTGATTGTCAATTATATTATAAAAACACCTAATTTTAAAAAGACAGTCCATAAATTAAATTTAAATATGTATTACCCTAAAAAATTTGGTTAATTATGCAACCCCTAGTAATTGGTTCTATTTATATAGAACATGTATAATAGATCATATTTAATGTTCGGCACTTCTAAGTGATGCAATGCATCATGCATTGCTCTCCGTTGTTTGGCAGGACTCCATGAGTCAATAATGAAGTTAAATTAAAAGTTTCTATAAAAGAATTTGTCCTGCAATAAATCATTGAAGATCCTCCAAACTGGTCGGAGAAAGTCGGTTGTCTGCAAATTGGTTTTGAGTATAAAATACAATTACAAATAAAATTATTATTAAAACTATGTAGGATAAAATACAAAATCACACCATCAGTCCGAGTCCCCAGATCAGGTGAGTGTCTCGCAGATTGCGCCACTTATTAAGAAGTTTTCTTTGATTTTAGCGACACCCTGCCGATTATGTAGCAAGTTTTTAAAACCAGGCCCTCCTGTGTGTTCCATCGCCGGTATTAATAAATGATGTTTTTTTTGTATGTCGGCAATAGAATAAATAATGGTCAGGGTTACCCTGATGACCACAAATACAAAGGGGAGAACCTAGTTTGTTAAATCTATGTAGATAGGCGAGGAATGGACCATGCCCACTAAGAAAGTAAATTAAAAATTTGTTAGTAATTAAAAATTTTTCATCCACCATGTCTATGAATTCCCTTACTCTAATTCCGGAGAGGGAGTCATAATTATCCCAGTATTTTTTCCATTCCTCCAGGATCCAGGATTTAATTTTTCTTTTTAAAAAATAGTAAGGGGCGGGGATAGATGTGGGGGTGCCGTGTTTTGTGTGGCCTCTTTTGCTTTTTGGTCGGCCAGTTCATTTCCTAAATTTGGAGTCATTCCTAATGTGGAATTCATTCCTAAATATGGAATTCCTAAATGTGGAATTTTAAGAGTGCCATCCCACGAGACGTCAGCCTACCCGAGTTGGGTGTAAGGCGAAGAAAGACGTCCCGGGGTGAGAATCAACCCCAGCAACCGGGAGGCCCGCCGGATCAGTCCAGTATCCGGACAGATTTATTAAGAACCATAACATATTTACAGGCATTGCCCAAAACAGGGGCAGTAATTACAGAAATAGTGGGTGGAACATAATAGCATATTGACATGGCTCAACCCCCGAAGGGGGAGTGGGAAAGCGACATTAAAAAAAGGTATAAAATAAATCATAGATTAATCAATCAATTTTAAAATAAAACACAAATACAAAATAAAAGAATGCCGCCAGGCGCTTTACATCATGCGGGCCAGGATGGAGGAGGAGTGCTCGCCGCGCAACACGCGACTAACTGCGTAACATGATATAAAATTTTAGATATATAAGGTATTTTGTGTCTAACTTTGTTTTACAGCAAGCGAGGAGAAGTGAATGTTACCAAGATGGAACCAGCAGTTGTGAAGACGGCGGAACACAGGTTGTATTTTATAATTATTAATTATAGAGTAGTGGTAAAAAATGGTGTTTATTCCCCCCAACTTCATTTCATCGTTCACCTCACCCATCATCAGAGTCCTTAATTTTAGTTTTCATATATAAAGTTGTTTTGCTATTTTAATAATTTTTGTTTCTATTGCAGGATGGGCAAGGCGAGAGGCGTTGGGGGCCCCCGGAGAAAATTGAGAATGGTAAGGAGGGTTATTTATTATCTAATAAACTAAACAACGGTTTACCAAATAATCCAACCCCCGGTCGGCCAGTTGGGGCCGACCGGGAAAAATTTTTTTTAAAGAAATTTGTGATCCCGTGTTCCTTTTTGGTAGAGTTTAAGTCTAAGATGATGTTATAAGGAATTTGAGCACCCCATCACACCACCCAAGACCAGCTCTTAAAAAGTTAGATATATTAAAATTAAAAATAAGTACAATATTAAAACTAGCACACACAACAACACATCAATAAAACACACATTTAAAAATGAAACAATGTCAAGATAGGGTAAAAAGACCAATCTGGGTACGAGTCAAAGTTGGTAAAAAGTAAAATCCGGGTAAAAAGTCACAATCGGTAAAATGTAAAATCCGGGTAAAAAGTCACAATCGGTAAAAATCCAAAATAGGTCACAATCAGATAAAACCAAAGTTGATAAAATTTGATGACAATATATAAAATATATAATTTAAAATTTGTGATAACAGGTCAAGATCGGGTAAAAGATGCAAGATTAAAAATATAGACTATATATAAAAATAAAATACAGACTATATAAAATTTTAAATGAGTTTAATAAAAATATAAGGACCTAGTTGGCATCAAAGGGTAAAATTTTAGGTTGATAAAATATTTATAGTATTTTAAAATCTTAAATAGACTAAAACGTTTTCGGTAAAAGAGATTTAAATAAAAGATGTATGGAGATGTCTTAGGGGGGAGGGGGCCAATGGAGCGGGCATTCGAGCAGCTGATATGTTATTTATATATAAGTTATGGATTATGGATAACCTCATATACTAAAATACAGCGTAGGAAAGCGGCGTGTAAAAAGTAAAATCAAGTAAAAGCATTAAATATATAAAATCAATAAAAGTCCAGCATATAAAAAGTCAATATATAAAATAATCCAATGTACTAGGTATAAAATAATTTAAAATCCCTATGAAGTCAATTAAAAAACATTAAAAATTTTTGAATAACAATAATAAAAGAGGAATAGGAAGATTCCTAATTGTCAAAAGCAAGTTAAAATAGAGGAGAAAGTGGTGCTTAGAGTGAGCGGGACTGTGGTCAAAATGTTTAAAAGATTAAAAGACTAAAACTTTAAAGGGTGATTAAAAGTAGATAATCAGATGTTTGAGTTTAAAAATTTAATTAGATGGTCCAGTATAAAAAACTTATCTTTTTGTTCAGCCCATCATAGCTCCCAGCCGCCAAAACGTCCCACGAGATAGGGGCAAGGCCGGGAGAATGGGCACTGCCCAGAAAAATTTATATCAATTTAAAATTAGTAACCTAGGACCATATGCAAGTTAATTTAATGATAAAAGTGAATTTACAATGAATAAAAAGAACATCATAAAAGTCCCGCTCTGGTGACACACACTGGGCCAACTCCTCACAAATTCTGGCACTAACCCTGAAAGCCTCGGCTATTTTAGCGACAGCAATATTGTTTCTATAGGTATTTTTGAACCAGGCTCTCTTATGAGGAGACGCGGGTTGTTTAAGATGGAAATTTTTGGTATATCTGCATTTAAAAACATAATGATCCGCGTCTCCAATTTCCTTGCAAGTACATAGTGGAGAGCCCAGTTTCTTAAAACGGTGAAGATACGCTGGGAAGGGACCGTGCCCACTAAGGAAGAAAATCAGGATTTTATTGTATATCAGGAACTGACCGTCCACCTTGTCCAGGTACTCCCTAGCCCTGAATCCGGAGGGGGAGTCGTAACTAGTCCAATATCGACTCCACTCCTCCGTGATATAAGCTTTAATTTTTCTTTTTAGTAGGGCGCTGGCAAATTATATGGTTCCCCTGACACAGTGGCCTCTTTAGCGAAATGGTCGGCCACTTCATTACCGTGAATGCCCACGTGGGCTTTCACCCACTTGAGGCCGACCTTGTTTTTCAACGGTATTAAGTTATTTTTAATTTTATTAACAAACTCAGATCTGGCGTTGTGACTCCCCAAGGCAGCTATGGAGGAGAGATTGTCGGTGTAAATGTTAATGGTAGTGTTTTCACCGACAGCCCAGCTAGCCGCGAAATCAATGGCGGCCAGCTCTGCCTGAAAAACCGAGTTAAAAGGTTCCAATTTAAAAGTGAAGTTTAAAATATTTTGATTATTTTTAAAAACACAGACGGCAAATCCAGTGGAATTGTCCAGCCTGGACCCGTCTGTGTATATATCGTAGGCCGCATCGGGAATGGTCTCATGAAGAGAGACCACCCTCCGAGCGGCCGGAGTACTTTTAATTAAAATATGTCTGTCTAAAACGATGTTATCAATAAAATGATTAAAATGAGGGGAGCCAAGAACCCAGATCTGAAACCGTATGTATTCAGTTTTGGCCACGATGTGCAGGGGGGGAATACCTGTGACCACGTTTAAAAGATTGGTGGACGTAGTCCTGTAGGCCCGGGTGAATCTTAGAAGAAAAATTCTTTGTATAGAATGGAGCCTAGAAATTTGGGCTTTTGTTAAGGCCCCGCCCCAAATACTAGAACCATAGAGCAGGGCCTTTTCAATTACGGTATTGTACCAAAATTTTATTAATTTGTTGTCTAGGCTCCACCTTGATTGAATCACCCTGTTAAAATTTGATGTTAGATTTAGGGCCTTTTCGGTTAGAGTTAAAATGTGGGCGGTTCAGGTGAGTTTATTATCTATTGTTATTCCCAGGATCTTCAAGCTGTCGCTGATCTTAATAGAATTCCCGTTAATTCGATATGTGGGCTTGCGGTTCAGGGTAGTGGTATTTCTTTTAGAATATTTCCGGGAGAGTAGACTTCTAAAGACGATGGCCTGGCATTTATCAGTCGATAGTTTTAATTTAAGTGTTGTTAATTCTTGGTGGACGGTGGCCAGGATGTTATTAACATTGTCCGAAAGGACATGCGATGTGCGGCCACCGACCACCAACGCCAGGTCATCGGCGAAGGCCTGAATATGTACTCCCGGAGAATTTAAGTTTAAAATGTTGTTAATATAAATATTCCAGATAGTGGGAGCAATAACGGATCCCTGTGGGTACCCTCTATAACACCACCTAGTTATGGTTAAAATTTCATTTCAGAAGGAGATTTTCCTTTCGGTCAGGTAAAAATAAATAAAGTTGGTGTAAAATTTTGGGATCCGGATAGACCTCAGTATATCGAATAATGCCGACCAGTTCATGTTGTCAAACGCTGATTTGATGTCCAGGGAGATGAGGGCCAGGTGTTCTCCCTGGACTCGAGATTTTATGGTATTAACTAAATTATTAATGGCAAGATCGCAACTTCGGCC
This sequence comes from Argiope aurantia, assembly GCA_026543865.1. Classification (NCBI taxonomy): domain Eukaryota; kingdom Metazoa; phylum Arthropoda; class Arachnida; order Araneae; family Araneidae; genus Argiope; species Argiope aurantia. The sequence goes on along the minus strand of JAPMOR010019686.1, from coordinate 396 downwards.
CTCTCTAAATCCGAATTGATTTTCATGTAAAATTTTGTTGCGATCCAGCCACTGGTTCAGTTTGATTAAAAATAAACGTTCCAATATTTTGCCAAGCGTTGACAAGAGACAAACCGGCCGATAAGAAGAACACAGGGCAGGGTCCTTACCGTTTTTAAGTAAAAAGAAGACCCTGCCATTCCTGAGGCATTCCGGAAAGTAATTATAATAAAAACACGTATTAAAAATATCTAGCATAAAATTCCTATCAATATTAAAAACCGCTCTCCACATGCGGTAATTTATTTTATCCAGTCCCGGGGCTTTGCCGCCTTTGAGGCTCCCGAAAACCAGTTCAAGATCTAAAATATCGAGAGCCTCCGTGTGTTCGGGAAAATAATTATAATTGATCACGTC
>JAPMOR010019674.1:0-16869 GCA_026543865.1 Argiope aurantia | reverse complement strand
AAACAAGAAAACAGAAACAACTAATTTTAATGAAATTGTATTCATTTGAAATAACAAAATGTTGAACACTTTATTTTGACATTTCAAACTGTGATTATATATTGGAGCATTTAATATTCTAACTATTAGTAGATGTAATAAACTAAAAAAAATCTCCGAAATCTCATTAGTATGAATATGAGTGCAAAAATGTATGAAAACGTTATCTGGATGAGCTATAATACTTGGTCTGCTAGAATGACAAATGGGTTTCAGAACAAATAGTTTGGCCTTCGACGATGGCAATCATCGTTTACTCTAACGCCCTGTGTGGCCTCGATGTCAAGATTACGATGTCAGACGTTAATACGGTTGGCAAAAGGCTGCCATCTGCAGTAATAATCAATAAAAAAGTGTAGCCACAGCACAACTAAAGATAACATTCAGTTATAAAAATAACAACACTACAATTGTGTTTATAATGGTATTACAGCATCATAAGAAAAGTCATAAATCAAAACTTGAGAAGCTTAATTTCCATTCATATTGTTGCACATCCCCAAGAACAGCAAAATTATATCATGTCTATGAAATTATGGACCATGAAGAAGTCAAATGCTAACGATGGATTGTCAAAAAGATCCTGACTAAAGAGGACCAGATAAATAAGAATAAAATAAAGTGAAGCCTCTTCCGATAACATTTGGGAAAGGCATTCAAAACGTTTAGAACCCTCACAATATTTCATAATTCTCAGATGCCCCCTAAAAAACCGAGTAAGAGTAGTTCTATCCTGCGTACCACAATCAAAAGTTATAGAGCGCCCAGCGCGACTACTCTAATACCAGTGACGTACTGATGGGACAAGGTTTGCTTTTTTGGCTCTCGAGAAAATTCCCAGATAAGTAAGAGTTTCAGTAGAGGCTGAGACATAACATCCATAATAGCCACTTCCACTCATAACAGCTTTTAACTCCATTCCACCAGATAGTATATAATTTTTAAATGGCTAAACTTTTATGTCTACCGCAATTTCATTCTTAAAAATATCTTGCAAAGGTATCAAGAACAATTAGTCAAGAAAGAAAGATTTTATTGAAAATAAACCCAGTTAAGGCTATGGACAAACCAACTGGTCACAAAAGGTGATTAGTTATTAAAAACAGAATGTTTTGAAGAAAAATTGTTGGGAGACATGGTTTGGTTGATTGGGTGAATGGAAGCGAGATTAAAATATTTTGCTGAAAAAAATCAAGAGCAAATATTTATGAATAAGAGGAGAGGTAAATAAACTGAAATTAAGACTAATTAATATTATTGACAAACCAGATAGTGATCAAAGGGGACTAGTTATTAAAAAAATGGTTTTTAGGAAGAATGGTTGAGAGACCTATTTAGTTTATTGGAGGAGGAATAAAAAATACTTAGTTGAAGAAATCAAAAACAACTATTTATGGATAAGAAATTAAACTGATATTAAGCCTAATTAATATTACTGACAAACCAGATAGTCATCAAAGATGGCTATTTAGAGCATGAATGGTTTTCGGCAGGGTATGAGATAAAAGAAAATTCTCAAAAACAAAAAGATTCTTCATGGGACATGAAGAATCTTTCATGAAAAAAGTAGTTCATTCTATTGCTCAAATTCATCTATGTGTCCTTTTTGTCTATGCATTCATCTATATTTCTATTTTGTTTAGTGGATTTTATTTGCCATTGATAATCTATATGCTACATTTCATATCACTGCTATTAATATTTAAGAAAGCAATGAAAACTTAATTTGGCTACATAATCATGCACATATAGATAATAAAAATTAACCCTCATCAAAAAGTTATAGAAAATAATGAGAATTACTTAAATATCAAAAGAAAATATCTGAAGAAAGACATCAAAATTATGTCAATATGAAATAATGAATTCTTTACATGAAAAGGGAATGAAAGAAATTATCTCTTTAATCATTTAGCTTTAAAATCTTTACCAGCAGTCTAATATTTCATTTTTTCTTGCTGCATTCGGATTCTTGAATTAAATGTCTCGAGAAAACAAATGTTACATATAAATTACTCAGTCTGGAGAACTGACCTGTCATCGTCAATTATGGGACAAAAATCTTTACAATTTAAATTCGAAACGGTTATCGAATAAGTTAAGTAAATTGATTACTTTGGTCCGGGAAAAAAGTCAGTGGCATTTAGAAATGTCACTCTAAAAGAATGACTGTAATAAGAATCGAAAATGTTTTCAGTTTAATTTGTCTTTATTATATATTACATTTATAAATATGTTTTCGTTGCTTTTATATTGCCATAATTCGAATTGTTTTAAATTTTTTCTTTTTATCAAATCATATCTTTGTTACCTATTTTTGAAACTATTTCCGGAAAAATAATAGCAAAAAACAAGAATATCAAGAATCCCCATTCCTTTGACGCAATTCCAGAACAAAAATATTGACCTTCACTTGTTGACACTTCGAGTAACGTATTCCAATTTCATTCTGACTATTTGTATAACTATGTATATGTGCGCGTGTGTGCGTGTGCGCGTGTGTTTGTATGTATGTATGTGTGTGTGTGCGTGTGTGTATGTATGTGGGCGGGTGTGCGCGCGTGTGTGTGTATGTATGCGCATGTGTGCGTTCGTGCGTGCGTGTGTCAATATTATACATGATGTACATAACATCACGTCTTTCAGTTACAATTGCCTGGAATATTCCATGTGAATATGTAATCATACAATGGAATAATTCACTCATATGTCAGTAATTTAAATTCTTAAGATTAATGTGTGTGTTGTGATTTAACTTATGATATTATGCAGAATTATGGAAAAATTAATTGCTTTTAGCAGCTAGTTGGCCATCAATTATATTAATTATAATAATCTGATTATATCAACCAACCTTGATGAAATGCGTCTTATCACTGCAAAAGAGTGTAATATCTTAAATAAAAATTGGACAATAAATATAGAACAAATTTACTGGTTACAAATTTTTGCAAACTGGCAAAATAATGAAACAGGTCTGACTGTTATGGTTAAAAAAATTTTATTAATTTTTTTTTGAAATATTTTTTGTAACTTTAAGAATATGAAGGAAAAATAACCATTGGTGATCTATACAGGTGTCAAAAGCTTTCATATGATTTTTTTTTTAACTTGGTACTGTGTATGAGATTAAGGAGCTTTGCCAGTGGCATTATTTATAGAAACTGCACAGTCATGTAAATTTTATGAAATGTGATTCAAATATGAAGAGTGAGGAAGTAATGATATAACTAAAAATCACAAACTTTCATATGAAGCAGAAATAGACAAAATCTGAGCTGTTAATGAGACTGGCGCACTAGTTTATATATTATTTATTATCATAAAATACAATACATTCTATTGTTAAAAGTTTTGCAATAAAATATTTTTAAAAATTGATAGATTTGGAAAAGAAACTGCAGATTATTTAAATGGGAATTTGGCTTTGCTCTGTAATATTTTCGGAAAATTCAGAAATAATATTCAGAAAAAAACATGAAATATGCATTTAATGTACGAATCAATAAACATAATTCACTTGATATGACCAATTATACAGTAAATAAAAAAGCTTTTAATTCGTTTCATTAATTATGCACCGAAACTTTTACTGCACAGTAACATACAGGAAAAAACAAGTTCAGTGTTCTTGAGGAAACAATTTATTCTTGTTAGAGTTGGCATATAAACGTCTTTTCGCCATTAGAGAAATAAAGAAAGAACAAAACGATCAAAGCAAATAAAAGCGAACTGTCAAGTTGTAGATACTAAGCTTAGAAAAATTGATAACTATAGCTGTGAAATGTTCGATACTGCATGCCTGCAGGAAATAACATGGAAATTAACTCGAATTTGAAGACAATTTCGAGGTCAGGCTTAGATGAAAATCTAATTCTGGTTTTTATATTTTCAAAACACTATCTACAAAATCTTCTAAAAATGTCTCAAACATAAACATTATAATATAGTGCTTGGATATTTTATTTTTGAGAAAATTATTGATCACAGGGAGTTGATGAACAGTTCTGTAAATTAAAACAAAATAACAAGATTTATGTACGGAGGAATTTGCATAAAAAAAGGAGTATGAAAGTTTTCAGATTTTGGGGAATTTTCAGCATTTTTACTTTCTTATATACAAAGTACAGATAAATTGTCAAAAGATTCGAATTCGAGATTTTGACGAATCTCCATGTTTTCGCCCTCCCTGTGTTCGAAAAATGCACTTTTAGAAAATGTCTGTCGGTCTGTGTCAAAGATGACTCAATTGATGGATGAAATTTGGCATAAGGTTTTTATGGCAAATTTGTAGATTTTTATAAAATTTCGAACAAAATCATTCTGATAAAATATGTCTATCCCGCTGTTCAAATATAAGTTAGCATGATAACAACAAAACAAAGTGAGCTAGATAGATAAAATTCTTTACACAGATTTAGCATATTTAATATACTTAAGATTCTTACAAAATTGTGAGCGAAATCTGACAAGGCAGTGATCGCCTAGAAATCTGACAAGCTAGGGATCGTCTAGAAATCTGACAAGGGAGTGATCAAGTCTGTCTTCAGAACAATCAGAAGAATCAATCAGTTCAGTCTTTTAGAAACATGTAAAAGCGATAACTCAAAGTTTTGAGACTTTAAGAATAGTTTTATTCCAAATTGTCAATTGTTTTATGTCAAATTGTCATATGTCAATTATTTCAGTCAATTGAGAAGAATGCGTTTGAAACCCAAATTCGATTTTTCGATAGTTTTGACAACATGCCAGCGAATAATCGCCAAGGATCAGTAAAAATGCTAAATTAACGTCAAAGGGTAATATTTCTTAACTATTGTACGCCAATGCCATGGAAGGCGTTCACTAGGATAATATCTTTATTAGAGAGTATGGAAGAAAGTTTTCGAGAGACCACTGCCTCTGTCTTCATTCAGCAAATATAGTTAAAAATGATAATTGAAACCAGCCTTGAAATTGATACTGAGATCGAACAAATTCGCCTCCAGCTAGTTTAAAGAATTTATAAAATATCAAACGTTTCTCATTTTATAAATTCCTATTAAAATTATATTTCTATTTTTATTTTACTTGATGGGAATAAGAAAAATTGTAATAATAAATGGGTTATTTAATTCCTAAGTTTGTGTAATGTTTAAGCTTAAAATAAATACTGATTTCGAACTTATATAACCTGAAACTTAACCACACCATGAAAGTGTCACTATTCGCCATTATTTGAAGACTCGAATTCTATCTTTTTCAGCTAAAGGAAAAGAATCTGACAGAAGATTTAATCTGCATTTGCTGTCTTTCAACTGACACTTTGGTCCGAAGAAATCAAGATAAATCGGTCAAGATTTCAAGAAACTTTCGAAACTGGAGACATCTGCAAAAAGTAGACAAAGATCAGCAGTCAAAGTTGAACGATGAATAAAAATTTATTTCACTTGAGCAGTTCTTTTGTGAGTCTCCTTCTTTTGATTGATGCTTTCGCTATCTCTCGTCAAATGATGGTTTTACAAATCAAATAAAGATTAGAAAAATAGTAATCCTAGAAAAATTTTATAATCTAAATAGGTACTTTTACTCTTTTTGAAATTCTAATTTCTGTTAATGAAACTAAATAATTGCAAACTTGATAATAGAGAAGAATGAAAAAAAAGATGAGATACAAGTTCTCTAGGGGAAAAAATGGCCAATTTTTTGGCAAAAGAAAGTGGACTGTTTATCATATCAATAAGGACACAAATAAGTTATTACTTTCTCGGATACGTAGAGGAAGTACAATAAGTCGGAGTCTAAAATTTGGAGATTTGTCAAAAAATGACGATTCTCCACTTTTTAGACCATCTTGAGTTCGAAAAAAACATTATTGAAAAATGTCCGTTTGCATGTCTGACAAAGATAACTCAAAACGGCTTTAAGCTAGATTTTTGAAATTTTGTATATGTTCTTTACACAAACTTTGTAGATTTCTATCTAATTTTCAGTAAAATCTATTGAGAGGAAGCCCATCTGTTCAGCTGTTCGAATATAAATTAACAATAATTACAAAACGAAGCGATCTAGAGTGATATAATTCTGTACACTGATTTAACATATATAGTCACATATACCTGTTAACATATACCTGTCAAATTTCAAGTCAAATTCAATAACTGGTTGCCTATATGTTGGTTAGTACTTTTAAAACAATTAAACTCTATAGTTAAAAAATGCAATGATTTAAATATATCAATTTGGTATGGTTAAATATGTCAATTTTTAAATATATTACTATTTGGTTAAATATATCAATTTGGTTTGTAGCTACGAGTACAATTTAGAAATTTTTTTTGTTTCACTTAGTTGAAAAAAAAAACGAACTTAAAGAATATTTGACGTTTGGATACTATTAACGCATACCAGGTATTAATCATTAAGTAATTCGCCAAAGATAACACGATAAATTCAGTAAAAATGCTAAATTCACGACAAAATTTAATATTTCGTAACTATTGTACGCCTATATCATGTAAGACGTTTTCTGGCATGACAACTTTATTAGAGAACAAGTGAGAAAATTTTGGGGAGACCGATTCCGGTTTTTCTGGTTTTTTTTTTTTTTTTTTTTTTTTTTTTTTCCTACGATCAAATTTTCTAGGTCTTGATGATGTGATGGTAGATTCTCGATTGCGATATCTGAAAATTAAGAATTCGTGTGAAATGTGAAAATGATGAAATCGAAATCCATATTTCAATGAAACATAGACACTTGAAGGATTACAAACATCTTAACAGTTTCCATTCGAACAGAAGGAGTTTGTGTGCAAATATTTGTAATTATTGCATTCGTTTACTTATTGGTTGCCACTCACTTCAAAGAAAAATGAAAAATACATCCATATTCACCCAGTCTCGGAAAAATTCCTTTTTATATTAGCCAGATGAAGACATAGATTTTTTTTATTATTTATTATTATTTTAATTATTATTTATTATTTGTCATTCCAGAAAAATTAAGAAATATTTTTTTAATTGGTAAAAAAGTGTACAATAATCAAATTCGATAAATAATTATTTTTAAAATATGGCACTGACAAAATTATTCTCTGAAAACATCATGATACTGATTACAGATTAGCTATATATCATATATAGAAATAAAAATTTTGAATCTTTGAAGATGACATTCACTAAAAATATTTAAGTTGCTAAACACAATTGTTGCGTGGTTCTTCTTATTACTGATAGCTTTATAAGATAAAAAAATGAAGATCAAATACATATCTAACCTTTTATACAGATATTTTTAAAAATTGACTACAAATATACAAAAAAAGGTGACTCACCTTCTTCAGTCGTGGTCACATTGATGACTTCACTGGGGGCACTGTGCCCAAGTGAGTTTTCAGCCACTATTCGGATGAAGTACAGGGTGATTGGAGAAAGGGCTCTTAAGGTTGCCATGTTTTCTGAACCGGACACAATCAGTTGGGAAGTCTGACCATTCCAGCTGGAGTCTACAAGAGATATGAGAATAATTCATGAGTACAAAATATATTCAGAAAAAAAGAAGGTGCAAGTTTTTGTAACTGTTTGCCACAAATTATGAATAGTTAGTTAAGCGGGATTATGTTTCCATTTTCAAAATATCATTTAGAAGATGACTAAGTATATTCGCCGTGATTCTGAGTTATGGTCAATTGATGAAGACTAGAATAGCTAGGACTGAGTTACTTATATCTTGCCCACGCACAAAGTGATTGCTGTCACGATAGCGGAAGGCAGAAACTGAGATTGGAGTTGCAAAAGTTATGAATGGCACCCAACTATATTCGCCGCCATACCACCGTCACAGTCCTCTCGCAAGCGCAGAGCGGAGTTTCGTTAGAGTTGAGGTAACTCGACACAGAACATTATTCTACCCGCCAGGAAGTGTCTTCTTTTACGCAGCTTCTTATCCATGTACGCCCATCCCTTGGAACTAAAATGATGAGCTTCAATCAGCCAGTCTCCCTTCCAAATTCCTTTATATATTTTTTTAACTCAAAAATCGAAAAATTTCATCAGAATTTTAACACAATTTACTTACAGAAAGTTTATCTGTTGGCATGCAGATACCCAGAAACGAAACAAATAGGTGGATGAAATTCGGAGAATCAGGAATAGGATTTTATTTTCGGAAAAATGAAAACTTATGTGTTAACTTTTAAGTTTAACATGTTAAAGATTGTGTTTAATTATTTGTCATTACGAAAACTACGATAAAACAATAGATCAACATGTATTAAAGATCAAATTTAGCGTATGAATTTCACAGCAAAATGATAAATTTGAAACCAAATCAGGAACAAATTTGTCAAAAGTATATTGCTTATCTTTTTGTTGTTCGTGTATGTTAGGAAATTTCGGCATTAAGGTTCTGAATTCCAAATTCTTTTATGTCCCGTACTTTATTCTAAAATGATGCAATGCATTTTGAACATTCTATTGTGCGTCATTAGTATGAGTAAATCACTTCACTTGACATTAAGCATATAACTATTTAATCGGTATCTTATTTGACATTTATTTAACCCGATAACCGCAGCTAATATGAAAATATAAGAATTAAGACATAAATACATGTCATTATGTTTGTAAGATGGTTTGGTGCTGGTTTAGGGTCCTGTAATGACCGTCTATGTATTTATAAGTTTCTCCCTCATATCTGTATAAATAGTTCATCATGTATTTAATTTTATTTCCTCTTAATAAATTGTGTTTAAATTAAACCTTTCCTTTTGTCGGACCCAATCTTTAGAGACTTTTTATTTGCCATCGTTTCCACTGCAGTACTCTAATACCAAACGGCTGAAATCTCAGCCATTATATAGGATATCACTTTAACAGTGTATATGTATTAATCACAAATCAAAATGTAACGAATCTAGTAAATGGAATTTTACATGCGTTTCTCCGCAATTCCTGAAATATGCATAAATTTTAAATAAAATTGACAAACAAAACAAGATATTACAAATTCGATGATCGATTCTTTTTTATGATAAGTGACATTCCGTGATGGAAAAGATGGATAATTACTCAAAAAATGTAGAGGGAACGCCCTTCATATGGATTTAATTTTACATTTTTTCTCTTTATATATAATATATACAGTGTGTATGTGCGAGCGTGCGTGTGTGTTATGCATTCAGAACCATGTAAATTTGATAGTTTAATTCTCATTTCTGGATTCAACATCCAATCACTTTTTATGGATTTCATATTCACAACTGAACATTTTATCTAATATTATTATTTAAATATATATATAATTTGTTAAGCGGAAAACGAATGTTTCTAATACTAAGTACAACAGTATATCGTAATGCATCAAATAAAAATGCACCCTTAAAATGAATTTGTAATGTTATATTACATCTGATAAGTAATGGAACTTATTAGCAGTGGAAAATAAAACTGCTTTCCGCTTTCTATTTATTTGACCAGTTATATAAATACTTTACAAGCACAGATAAAAACAGTTACATTTAAAATATTACCTGATATTGACTGATATTGTACGACGCTTCCGGTCACATGACTATTCCCATCATGCTTCACTTCCCATTGCAATGTAATTGATCGACTAGTAATATTTACCACATTGATGTCAGTTGGCGGATCAGGTCTCCCTATTGGTTGAAAAATTTAAAACAATCATCACAAAAGGAAAAAGAAATTACTAATATGATAGTAAAGATTAAACATATTTTTTTTAAATCGTATGATTTTCTACTACAAAAGGAGGATCGGTTTTTTAAAAAGAAAATTATAATACAAAGCAAAATCAATTGTAAACAATACATTTTTTTTATTTTTAACAATTGTTTTAAAAAAATAAATAAAATTTTGATACCAAACACTAGATATTATCAACATAGCAGTTTTATAAGCGATTTTCCATTTACTATGTATTCCAATTTACATGCTTGATTTAGACGTTTCAAATAATATTTTCATTGCCACTAAGCTGTTACTATAACGTCTAACGTTCAATATTTCATTTTAGTTCCGGTTTAATATTTTCCGGACCCTTTAGCAGACGTAATTTGTGTTTAAAAATATCTATTGTCTGTCTGACTCTTTATAATGAAAAAGAGAACACTGTATAAAAAGATTTTCCAATAACTAAATCGAAACAAAAGGGAACAATGCCACACAAAAATGAAAGGTAAAAAGTGTAAAAACGAATAGCTTTTAAGTATTTAAAAATAACAGAAATAAAAAAAGAAATTGAAAAAATATTTATAATTATTAAAAATTATTACGAAAATATTTTAAAAGTTCTCATAATTGCTTATTTCTGACAAATCAATATATTAAAAAAATGATTCCCAAAATAAATAAATTTTAAATGATAAAAATATAATTACATTTTACAAAAAAAGCACGTTTTTACAGGTATGAATAGGCTTTCTAGTAAATTAAAAATACTGACCTTGGACTATGTATTGTATAGTCGCTTCATCCGTGCCTATATCACTGACAGCAGAGCAGCTGTACGCTCCTGTATCACTTCGATGAGTTTTCAAGATTTGCAATTCCGATATCGTTTGACGAGAATCCGCTATGTCTCGGATTGAAAACCTGAACAGAAGAAGAAATGATATTACATTGCTATAAATCAAGGATATTTCTGTGCATAAAATATTCAGAAGAATCGAAATTCAATTTTTGCTACGTGTTTAGTTTTCAAAACGTTCGGCAAGAAGAACCCTCAAGAAGTTTAAATCTCTAGAGGGCAGGAATATGGTAAAATTATGCAATTAGATACAAATTATTAAGGAAAACTATTTCAATCCTCTATGTTTATTTTTTTTCCAAATTTAATTAATAAGATAAATTATTATTATCGTTGAACTTGTGCAAACTTGAGGTTTGAAGTCGCAACTTTATGGTTCATAGCCGAGTAACAAAGCCACTAGACAAAAGTGAACACTCGTGTCCGGAAGTTGTTATCTGGCTTATGAAGTTACCACCACAATACTCTTCCCACCAGTGAGTCGGTGGAGTTTTTCGCGCCAGTTATGGTGAGCGACGGACATTGTTATCGCGCCAAGCGTTATGGCGGGCGACGGAGAGCGTGTGTAAGTGGTTGCTTGCTGCCGGTAGATGGAGCCATGACAGCTGAACAAAGGAGGCGGTTGTTCAGTTACCACCACAAACTCGATATTTTGACGAAACCTTAAGTTTCAGAACTTCCCGAGTTCGAAAACACATTTGTCAATTATATCTGTACGTAAACACTATAGTTCCAAATAACTTTCAGCTAGTCGGATGAAATTTGGAATATAGATTTTAACCGACGTTTGTAGAATTATATCAAATTTTGAATGAATTTCATTCAGAGGAAAATTGTCTGCTGCCCAAGATAGCTATAAAAAGTGAAGAGCCAGCTAATTACCATAAGATACAGAGATTTAGCATCTACAAATGTAGATTTTTATCAAATCTGATTACAATTCCTGAAAGGAATCTGCCGACCTGTATTTTTAAAAAGATATAAATGCAATAACTCAAAAGCTCAATGACCAAAATAGAAAGAATTTGGTACCTGATTTTGTGATAATAATTTTAGTTCTGTGTCAGATTTTGCTTTCAGTCAGTGGGAAAAAAATGTCCAATATATGCATTTGGTTTTTCTGATACTTTTGTATTAACCGCATACCAACGATTAATTTTCGAAGACAGCATTCTAATATATTCTTTCATGACTGCTGTTCATTGATAGCATATGGTTCGTACAAAGTATACAAAGAAAAAGTATTATTATTGTCAAAAAGATCGATATTTTGACAATAATAATATTAGAAGAAAGCATCAATATTATCAAAAATTCGATGTTTTGACGATAAAAATACTAGGAAAAAGGATTTAGCATTTGAAATGCAGATTTTTATCAAATTTGATTTCAATTTTTGGAAGGGTTAACCGTTTGTCGACCTATATTTTCACAAATATGTAAATAGTTATTCAAAAACTGAACGACTTAAATATATAAGATTTGGTACGTGATTTTGTGACTATAATTTAATTCTGTGTCGGATTTTGTTTTCAATCAGCCAGAAAACATGTTCAATACGCACATTTGGTTTTCTGATATTTTTGTATTAAACGCATCCCAGCGATTAAATGCCGAAGATCACATTCTATTAGATTCTTTAATAACTGCTGTTCACCGATATCATGTGGTTATTAATGCACAAATGCCCTTGTTAGAGAGTCAGCTAGAAAGAAGCTTGAAGGAGACTATTTCAGCTAATCATTACTTCATTTTCATACCTTTGTTTCAAATTATTGGGAAATATTGCGGAAAATTGTCTTGTCACAGACAATTCCGAATGGATTTTCTTAATTACTGAATTATAATTAAAAATCAAAATCAGAATTATTGAATCATAATCAGAATTAGTGAATTAATGAATCATAATCAAGAATCTTAATCAGAATTATTGAATTATTTAATCATAATCAAAAATCACAATCAGAATTATTGAATTATTGAATCATAACCAAGAATCATAATCAGAATTACTGAATTAATGAATCATAAGCAAGAATCATAATCAGAATTACTGAATTATTGAATAATAACCAAGAATCATAATCAGAATTACTGAATTATTGAATCATAGCCAAGAATCATAATCAGAATTATTGAATTATTTAATCATAATCAGAATTATTGAATTATTTAATAATAATCAAAAATCAAAATCAGAATTATTGAATTATTGAATCATAACCAAGAATCATAATCAGAATTACTGACTTATTGAATCATAACCAAGAATCATAATCAGAATTAGTGAATTATTGAATCATAATCAAGAATCTTAATCAGATTTATTTAATTATTTAATCATAATCAGAATTATTGAATTATTTAATTATAATCAGAATTATTGAATTATTTAATCATAATCAGAATTACTGACTTATTGAATCATAACCAAAAATCATAATCAGAATTAGTGAATTATCGTATCATAATCAAGAATCTTAATCAGAATTATTGAATTATTTAATCATAATGAAAAATCATAATCATAATTATTGAATTATAGAATCATAACCAAGAATCATAATCAGAATTACTGAATTATTGAATCATAATCAGAATAAATATTTTCTTTTAATTTGTGCTCATATAAATGATTTTTATTGTCTCTAATATGTCTAAAATAAAGAGATATCATGAACATCTATAAATCATAGCTGTTGGAAGTCAAGAAAAAAAAATGTATAATCTCGACTTTTTTTACGCTTAGAGTCAGAAAAAAATTTATCAAAGCGAGAAGATATTCTTTTTCTATTTTACGAGATACGTATTTAATTCATTTCAGTTTCCATTTCTTAAAATAGTGCATTTCCTCAATTAAAAAAGAGCAAAGAGACTTTTCAAAGCAACGAGAAATAACTTAATACCGAACAATTCCTATTTGATGAAAAATTTAAATTGAATTTTGCTGAAACGTATTCTTCCTTTGAATTAAAGGAATGAGACCCCACCCCACATCCCACGTAGTCTTAAAAAATATCCATTGCTTATATTTTGCAAAAGGAAATGAAATAGAGTTTTAAATTTGAATGAAGATATTATAAAATAATATCTGAAGAAGGAAAATTATTTTTTGATGCCGTACCAAAATATGCAATAACCTTGAAAATGAATTTAAATTAAATTCGCCGGCCGAATTTTTCCTTTTAGAGTGCTTTTAATGCAAAGGTGACATTTCAATTTTCTAATTCCGCACAAGGATCTTTCTAAAAAAAATTAAACGCTATTATTTCATATTTAGTGAATTATGAAATAGTACTAGAAATAGTTATGTTAAAAACTAAATCATTTTGATCTAATTTTGAAATTATTTCAGTTGTTTAAAAATAGGCAAATTTAACAATAAAATTCATTAGAAAAGTACCTAAAATGTTTAACTAATTAGAAAAATTCTAGTTAGTTTTGTCTAAAGTATAGTTAAGTTTATCCGTTGCAAACTTGTTTTTTGTATGAGATTTTTACATAGATTTTACGCATTGTTAATATTGTATTCTTAAAATATCCGATTAGGTTGAAAACATGATTTTGGATGAAAATTCATATTTTTAATTATTTATATGAAGTTTCATAAAATAGATACATTTCTGTTGCCAGTGATATTTTTATTTTGTTTCTATGTTAATTAAAAGCCAAATTATAACAAACTATTGGCATGTGAAAAATGAGGCTTATTTATAAATATTTAAAAACAGTCAATGCATCTTTTGAAAAACGAGTTTCTTTATAATTCTACAGTATGAGAACCGCCATATCAAAAAAAAAAAAAAAAAAAAAAAAAAATTAAGATGTCTTAATGAAATTCCTAATTACTGCTCATTATGTTATATAGAATGCAACGAACTGAATATTTGATGTTAGACGCTTTAGAAGTGTATATATGATTGTTTAATGTAACTATCATTACCACTGAGGGTACTGGATCAAAGGCGATCGTTATCTGATTCAGGTCTAAATTATGATCGGTGGATGAGTGAATGAAATGTATGAATGAAGTACGATCTGTGAAAAGGGCTGCGACGTATGAGTAGTTAAGACGTACTCTTGGCCCTAGATGGCGCTACTGCAACAAGAGACGCTAAAACTCGGCTTAAAATCGCTGACTTCGTCAGCAGTCTTGTCTATGACAAGTGCCATAAGAAACAGCAACAGCAAATATAATTATACAAATTCCAAAACTTCATATGTTGCAGTCAAAAATTTTATTTTTAAATATAATTCTTAGATAATAGTTCGTTACATTCTAATATATAACCGGTTACTAGGTAGAAAAAGTGACCTTGAACCGTCTACAGAAAATACAGTCTATAAAGGCGGTCAACACCTTGTCGGATTTCTCAAAATTTGGTAGGTTTCTATACCAAAGATGTTACATCTGTGCATCGAATTTCATGTATCTAGCTCTCTTCGTTTTGTAGTTATTGTGCTAACTTATATTCGAGCAGACTGACAGACAGACTTCCTTTGTAAGGAATTTTTTCACAATTTTATAGAAATCTACCGATTCGGTTTTAAGCCTGTATGCCAAATTTCACCTGTCCATATCAAAGTGTTTTTGATATATCTATGTCACAGACAGATAGACGCACATTTTTTCAATAAATGTGTCTTATGAACAAGGGAGATCGAAAACATGGAAGTTCGTCAAAATCTCGAGTCCGTTCGAATTTTTTGTACGGTTACTATATTTTCTCTATACTTCGCACACAAGAAAGAAAAAGTAATAAAATTACTTTTTAATTTTAATTAATTTTTAAATGTCTACTAAACTTCAGTTGCAATTTTATTTGGAATATTTTAACTGGCACTCCCATATTAAAAGTAAATTTCTTATTTTAAGAGATTTCAGTGAAAAGATCTTATAGAAAATTAATTGCGAAAAGATAGTCATTTGGAGAAGACCTCAATATGACGTGATGGATTGTAAATTAGTTTAGCCATCTGTTGCCAAGAAGGGATGGCAAAACTTTGTGGAGGAGGAAATTGCTTCTTTCAAAGTAAAAGTTGCTCATTCTAAGGAACTAGGCGATTAGATGTTAAACTTCTCGGATCTATAATGATATCAATAGAATTCTATGAATAATTCAAACAATACATTAATCTCTAAGAATTTCACCGGTTGTTTATTTTTAATCTTTATATATAAAATGAAATACTAGAAATATATTTATTCCGTTGTTGTTATAATGAAAAAGAGAAAAACAAAGGTTATGCGAAAATATTTTATAATCTTCTTTTTAAGAAATCTGGGTTATTCAAGGTATGGATTATGGAAATTTGAAAGTCTATAGGCCTGCTTATATAGTATTTACCGCCTTTAGCGACCAGTTTGCAACCCAAAATGTTTGTCTTTTAGGAAATTAATAGGCAGTTAATATGGAATCTATTTCATATTGAAGATTGAATTTCAGTTCTATTTGATGCGACTTAAAAGTATGAATTTAACTGAATCATTCTACAATAAATTATTGTGCACCCAAATTAAAAGCGTATGTACTACTAGCACTACCCCACAGCGTTGACCGTGGCATCCAAGAAAAAAAAAATTAGCTTTAAACTTAAGTCTAGCCTCCACCCGATATCACATGAACATATTACGCAAAATCAAACATAAGAATATATTCAGAAATCATCAATAATAACTACAAAATAATTTTTATAGCACACATACAGAAATATTTAGACTGTTAAAAAGGTAAAAATATGATATGTTCATAGACAAAACAATTCACTAAAAATATATAATAGAAAAGCTGTTTTAAAAACGAAGTTTTTTGGCATTTAATGTGTTTCGGCCAAAGTTAGATTTCCTTTTTTTGGGCAAAATGAGTTTTGAATCGCTTTTTAAAATCGCTTTTTAACACGTAAACAATGAACCGCATATGCAAACTACAGCTCTTTCTATTTGCGCATGCGCAGTTTGAGGTTTTGGGATAAGTGCAAAGCGGATAAACATGGATAAGTGCAAAACACAGATACTGCTGTTACGCATGCGCGAATCGTAGTTCAAAAATAATTAAAATCGCAAAAAAAACCCTTTTTTTATTTTGATATGACTTCAATATGTTAAAACCGTCACCAATAAGTCCCTTTTAAATGGTACAGATATCTCCAGTATCAGTTTCTTTTTCAAGCATACAGAGGCTTTCAGGAGACTTCATTTTATACTATGGGTAGATCAAATATGAGGTTGAATTTCAGAATTAATCATTAAAAAGTAATTCTTTATCTTAATTTTAACGCTGGCAAAAAAAGTGATCAAA
>JAPMOR010019651.1:26433-42927 GCA_026543865.1 Argiope aurantia | reverse complement strand
TATATATATATATATATATATATATATATATATATATATATATATGTGACCAAAACTTTGATATTTTCAATTTTTTTCTCGTTTGCATATTTCAAGGAAATAAAAATGAAAATCTATATCAATAAACTGAAAGGATTTGTTCCTCTTTCCATTAGTCGAAAAATATTGTTCTTTCAGGCAAAAAGCAACAGATGGCCTGTTTTAAAGTATTGCCATGATCTTCTGGCTACATTTTCCTTTCAATGATTCTAATCCTTTAAAATGAGGCATAAAGCCAACTTTTTTCAGTCAAAGAATTCCCTAAAGTATAAATATAAGAGAAGTGCGAAGCAGGATATACACAAGCATTTAAAAACAACATATAATGCTGCCTGGAGATTTTGCCTTAGACCATAATATTTTTTTCTTCTTTTATACTTTTGGAATCAGTATTCATTCAGTGAGAGCTTAGAGACAAAGGATATATGTGTTTTACAAGCAAAAAAGAAGAAATAAATGTAAAGTTTCCAATCTTCCAATTTGTCAGAGAAAATAGATTGTCTAAAACGCATCATTATGGAACTAAAAATGTATTTATTCTTATATATTGTTATTTTTATACTGTTAAATGAATATCTGTTCTGCTTTCGCAAGAACTTCTAAATTTTCCAGAGAATGGAAATGTGAAACATTGAATGATCTTTTCAATATTTTATTTATAAATATGACAATTAAGCAAAATTATGATATTTTTCTTTCATATCTGCTTAATGTATTATACCGCAATAATGAATTTAGTAGTTCTTTTTCAATTAATAATTTCCAAAGTCAAAACTCTTACCTTTTCAATTATACAAATTTCGCTGCTTACAATTTTTTGTCTTATTTAAATGATTTCTCAGAACTATTATTAAGATAATTGCATAAAGATATATTTCATATTTGACATGAAACACTAAACATCTTTGCATTTGGTGTAAATCTTACATTGTTTGTCGTAAATGTGAAGATATGGCTTTCTGTTTAAAATAACTTTTGATACTTTTTTAAAATTTCATTGCATTTGTAAACAAGGTTTAACTTCTAAAGAAAGCAATGATGAAAACTCTTTAAAGTCCATCCAGTTTAAAAGTTTTTACTCTTTCCTGTAATATATTTGGATAAGTAAAAGTATATTGTCTGTCTTATATTTGGGATATTCTTTTTTATTAAAGGATTATTATTATTTTATATTAAAGGATTTTTCCTTTTTATTAAATGATTATAATCTATATTAAGGGATTATTTTCTTAAATTAGAAAAAAATTTCAGAAAATTATCCTTTAATATAATGCAAATTATGAAATATATTATGTAGTACAATCGCATTTTCAAAACCAAAAGATTATACTTATTATTCTTATATTTTAACCAAATATGTTTCGCTACCACAAAGTTACTGTATAAATTGAAATTTAATTACACCTGTTTCCATTTGGTGTAAAGTGTGTTTAGTAGAAGATTAAAATGATTCTTTGCTTAATAAAGGGAATTATGTATAGTTATAGAATGAATGATGCATAGTTATAAAAGAAATTATGTATAGCAAAATGAGTATCAGGTCTATCGAATTTACTGATGTATTTTGCACCATTACTAGTATAAATTTTTTCATTGAAAAAAGTTATCACCACTGATTCTGGAGAAAAAGTTGATCACCGAAAGTGAGCTAGTATTAAATATAAAACATGGAACTGGAATTCATATTTCCAATATAAAAAACAAAAGTTCAGAAAAAAATTTTGAGAAACATAACCTTGAAACTACAAAGAATTTGTATTAAAAATTTTTGACGAATATTTATTTTCTCGCATTTCATAAAAGTTTGGAAATGTGAATGAAAAATTGGATTTTTTTGCTACAAATTCATAAAATTATTAATAGGAATTCATATTAATCTTGAAATCCCAAATCCTTAGACGACAATATGACTTTTGATATTGTTTTGTCTTTAGATATATAGATACCAAAATATGAATTTATTTGAATAGAAAAGATTTTAAAAAATGTAATTGGGATTGACATGTTCTTAAAGATGTTCAGGAATTCTTATAAAGTATTTTGTTGAGAAGCACCATCCTAGTTGTCAAAGACATTGAATTCAATATTTTAAATGAAAATTTAACCATACGAAGTTTATAATCATTTCGGAATGCCTGACCGAGGTTGTTCATTTCTATCGAAATGATGTCAAATGAGTAACGGGAATTTCTTATATCCTTTTAATGTTAGATATTTTGCCATCTTTTTTTATTATTCTGCTGCTTCACGTTGAGAATTAAAAAAATATGACTTTTATTGAAAAATTATTGTTAAAAAATGAATGAATTCAACAATTTCTTATATTGAATATCGTCTCATGGTTATATTGAATGCCACATTTTAGGATAAAACATAATCACCCAAAAATTAATTAACATTTCAGAATAATAGTGTAAATTTATGCTTAAATATCAAATTATTGACGAGGATATAATAAACTTCATTACGGTGCACTCCAGAAGTTTCAAATGCAGCAAATTGGAAGTTGTTGACTCAGCATTTTAAAGAGGCTTACAAATCTTTTTAGCATCAGCTGCAGAAGGTTTTAATTAATTGCACTATTAGTTGTACTTTGAAAAGCACAGTTAAAATATTATGCATAAATATGTACCGAATTTCTCTACAGTAAACATTTTTAATGCTTCACACGAATGTATTTTAAATTATGTTGTTAATTTGCGCTCGAAATTTAGTTAAATTTATTTTAATATCATAGTTCCCCATCGACATTAAATGATGTTTATGGAATAACTTTTTCACCAATTACTTTCTTGTGAGTTTTTGCTGAATTACCCATAAGTACAGCATTTCTCAACCTTTCAGTTTCGTGACCCAGTTTTCAATCATAATTTTCATCGTGCCTCTCACTTACAAAAAAATGTATACAGCAATAATGTATATTACAATAATGTATTATGTATATATAATATATATTTTGGATTCTGTTTTTAAATTCCTTTTAACTAACTGCCAAAAAAAGAGAAAAAGCGAGCCAACGTTGGCGAGAAACCACATCTTGCATTTTGGACAAGCAGGGTTGAACAGATGAAACGAATGAAAGGGGAGAATATTATTATATTTGAAATGAAAGCCAAACATGGAGATAACGTTAAAAGAATATGAAAGTAGAAAATTCGTTAATGAAAGTTAACCTAGACGGGGTGAGCTAAATTTAGAAACTGGGAATACATTTTTCCGAATAATAAAAGAAATAAAGCAGAAGCATGACTAAACAAAAGTAAAAAAAAAATAAGCAATGTTTGTGGAAGGGAATCCACACGACCTATGCCGTCTCGAGCATGCGCCTAGCAAATGTTTTCTCGCAGAAAGAAGGAAATGTTCGATAACACAAGTTTCAAATCCAGCCAGTCTCATTGGAGTCGATCCTTTTATCGCTATCGAATCTATCGTGAATTTCTATGTTATATATGTTTTCGTGTTAATTGCAATTCACCATATTAAATATTCACGGCAGCAGATTTGTACAGATTCATGAATAAATTTTCAAGCGGAAGTAAGCAAGCATTAGACGATAGTCAAGCATCAACAAGTACACAGACGAGCGTGGTTCCGAAAGTAAAATCAAGGAACTATTCTCAAGAATACTTAAATTTTGGGTTTACCAGTATTGAAGTAAATGAAGAAGAAAGGCCCCTGTGTATCATTTGCTCAAAAATGTTGGCCGCAGGCAGAAACGACAATTTGAAACGTTTCATAGTGAGTATGTCAACAAACCCAGATAATTCTTCAAATTAAAAGTAAAAATCATTTTTTAAAGAAACTTTGTCTGTGAATAAAAAAGCTTTAACTGCAAAGTTCATATAAAATATCCTGATGTAAAAAACCTCACACCATTGGTGATGAGCAATTGAGATTGTAGAAACTATTTTTGGAGATAATTTTTCAAAGCAATTGCAGTCTATACCTCTTTCAAATGAAACTGTTGCTCGTCGAATAGGCGATATAGCTGAAGATGTACATTATCAGCTTTTGTCGAAGTTGCGTGAGAAATTGTTTTCAATACAGCTTGACAAAGCAACAGATAGTAATAAAGATGTTAATTTAATTGCCTATATTCAAATTTATGATATTATTTCAGTAGTAGAAGAACTACTTTTCTACAAACCAATAGAACTCATAACATCAGCGCTCGCATTATTTGCTATTTTAAATGATTTTATGAACGAGGCAAACATAGAATGGAAAAATTGCGTCGGAATAGGCACCGATGGTGCTCGTTCCATGTCCGGAAGATTCCAAGTTTTGCAAGCACTTGTAAAAGAAAATTCGCCTCAGTGCACACATTGCATGATCCACAGAGAAGCTTTGGCTTCAAAAGAAATGAGTCCTGGTTTGAATATTGTATTAACTACAGTTGAAACTATAGTAAATTATATAAAAATGAGACCCCTGAAATCGAGAATCTTTTCCGCACTTTGTAAAGACATGATTTCAGTGCATTCAGCGTTACTATTTTATTGCGAGGTAAGATAGTTATCATGTGGGAAATTTTTGCAACGTGTTTATGAATTAAGAGAAGAAATCGCCATTTTTCTAGAAGAAGAAAACTGACAGGAGGCCGAGAATTTTCTCGATGGTTTATTTGAGATGAAATTGAAGTACTTGGTCGACATATTTTAGAAATTAAATAACTTGAATCTTCAACTCAAGGAGCAAATACACATATGTTAGATACGAGTGATAAAGTTAATGCTTTTTGTAGATAATTTTAATTGTGGAGCAGAAATTTAAAGAAAAAACCTAACAATGTTTCCAAATGAGGATGATTGTACTAAAATTTATAAGGATGAAGAAGAACATGTAAAAGTTGTTTTTGTAACGATTGAAAATCATTTATCTATGCTAGCAAAGAATTTTAAAAAGTATTTTCTTGTTGACGACAAACTGACAACAAGTTACTAGTGGGTTAGGGATCCATTTCATAAGTCTCCTGAAGGACTCTCAATTGATGAGGAAGAAAAATTCATAGACTTCATGACAAGTGGCAAAACTAAAAGACAATTTAGTAATAAATCACTATTTGAATTTGGGGCAGGAGCAGAGGATGATTTTTCTGCACTAAAAACAAGGGCATTTCGCATTCGACACCATTTTCTGCTGGGGCTTCTTTGAAGACAAAATATAGAAACAAAACTAAGAGTGGCTATTTCTAATTTTAAGCCTTCCTTCGGAAAACTTTACTCTGCAAGACAGACCAAAGGAAATCACTAATAATTATTAAATTTGTTTTAATTTAGTAGGTTTTGATTAAGTAAGTTTTGATTTATAAGTTGTTTTACTTTAATAAGTTATTAAATATGTCGAAATGTATTTTGTTCTCTTTGTGTATGTGTGCTTTCCTTTCATCAGTTAATCAATTTTTTAAAATATTTTTACTTGGATATAGACATGCCCCCCTCTAGCTTGCTCGCGCCCCACAGGTTGAGAATCGCTGCATTAGTATATTTGATAAATATTTCGATACAACAGATGATGCTATTTATTACGTAAATGTTAGCAATGGAAATGTTACATTATAATTAGATAAAAATAAATTAAGAATTTTACGAATGACTATTTAACAAAATTTATTTTAAATGTAATTGACACTTTCATTATTATTAATTAAGCAAGTGGAATAGATTTTCTAAAATAGAAATATTTCAAATGTTCGTAATTAAAAATATAAAAAATGACTGAATTTTTGAATTTTTTTTTTTCTCATTTGTCAGTATTGTATCTTCTTGTACAATTTTTTCAATCTTTATAGTATATTAAAATCATTAATTATATCATGTGGGGATAAAATGTGAAAATGTTATTTTAAGGATTGTTATGAGATTTGTGCTGGGAAATTAGGTATCGCTAAGTGATTGTGTCGTTACGCATTTCAACATATAATTCAAATTTTTAAGAAAAAAAATGATGAGAAATTTTAGATCATCTCACACTTTCAGTCCAATACTATTTAAAAAGAAAAATAAACATACACATTGATCTTTGAATGTTTAATTATCGTTTGGTGTTCAAACATTTTAAAGAAATTGAATTGAAAAGTATTGTGATTTTCACTAGCAGTTCGGGCTAAACATTTAAAATGTGTTTGATGTACAATTGTTGTACAGAAACATGAACAATATTACTTTAAAATACGAATAAGATATCATAATAACTTGTCTTTACCCAAAGAAGTGAAATTTTATTTCTCATGTACGCAGTTTGTCAGGATGAGACTTTGATGCTTGGGCTGAAATAAAGCTCTACAATATAGCTTTATTGTTTATTTCAGGAAAACTCATTTCGTTGAAATTAATACTGTCATCACATTTACCAGAAGATAGATGCAATAAAAAGTAATTTGCAAAGAAAATAAAATTCCAAATCAGGTTTTATTAGATCGCTTATAAAATAAATTTATTTATGATTTGCTGATTTGTACTTTTTTTGATATATATACATATAAATTTATCATACTTTTAACATTATTCACTTATTATGTTATCGATTAATGTATTAATGCATTTAACTTAAAATATTATAATTGTATCTCTTTATGTTGCATAAAATAAATATTTTCATCTACTTACTTCATAATTGTTTTTGTAACATCTTTTCTGCCCATAAAGTTAGTCCAATTCACTTTAACAAGTGAGAATATATCACTGGTGACCTGCGTAATTGCATTAATTTAAGAAAATGAGGATTTTTTTTTTCAAAACAAAGAAAAAAATAAACTAATTTCGGATAAAATATCATTATAAAAAAATGAAAAATTCTGAGTCGAAGATATACGGAGTGTACATAAAAATTATAGGATCTTCAGTATCTGTGAGTATGATAAGAAATTAATAAAGTGAGAATTGTTTTAAGTAGGAAAACTAGAATAACACATGTCCATACTTGAATATTTTTATCTTATAGTAATGACTAATTGTAAGTAGATCCATTTCAGGTATCTTAGCCTATTGCGCAATTTTGTTTGATATATATTATATTGCTCAATATTATACACTACTGTGTATATTGCTGAGTATAGCATTGCACAACACGTATGTTGTTTCAACATACATAGTAGCTAATAGTATGTGAAGTGTAAAGGAGGCAATCGGATTGTTGTTTCTAGAAAAATGTCAGAAAATCAATAAGACAACACCTCTGTTTTAAATGTTAAGTAACGTTGAGTGATGTCAAAGTATTTCTCTATAATGCAGTTTTAAATAGTTTCAATTTGATTGTGTCGTTACATCGTATTAATGGCGCAGATTTACATCATCAACCATGTCTATGTAATGCTCAAGATAAAGTATAATATTGAGTAATATCGTGAGATACTGCGCAATAGTTTGAGACTTCTGAGATGGATCTACTTAAAACTAGACATCGCTATAAGATAAAAATTATTTAAGCATTGTGCAAGTGTTATTCTAGTCCTTATTGTGAACATTGCTTAATACTGGATAATGTTGTACAGTACATGCATGTCATTTGTTGGCTAATATTTTACGTAGTGCAAATGCTAGCTATCGAATTGAGTTAATTAGGTAATTCCAAAGTGCTTTTTTATAATACAATTTTAAATAAACTTTTGGAGATGAAGCCAAATCTATCACGCAGATGAAGTATAGTTAGATCTTCAACTATGAAGAGAGCAGTACTACTGAAATACTACTGAAGAGAGAAGCAAATTCTGATAATATGAAGTAATGAGTTTCTTAAATGAGCTGACTAATAAAGACTTTTACCAAGAAAAAATCTGACGGCGCAGAATCGTCAAATAATTACAAGAGAAATTTGCAAATGATACAAATACCGACAGCGGAACCACTCTATCTATTCTGACTGAAGCGTTGGGATTCAGAATACTCTCAGAGAAATCAAAATTATTTTTATTAACAAACGAGTAGAAACAACTGTCTTTGGAGAAAGCTGGGAATACGACGGAGGTAGTTAACGCTTATTTCTTCAACTCAATAATTAACAGCCACATTTATGAGCCCGGCTCTTAATCTTTCGTAACTACCTCTGTGTAAATATCTTATATTCGGTGATATTGGATATTTACACTGCAAAGTCATGTTGACTGTCTCCTTTTCCGTCAATAGTGACATTCATAATAAATAAGCTCTACAAGATACAATCATATTCAAGGAGTACTCTTAAGACATTCTTTATTGGCTTTGTGCCCCTGTGAGATTCAGACAATCAGATGTTTAGCCTGAGGATCATTGACAGATCTGTCATGGTAACTATCAAACTATTATTAACAACACCACTATCAAATATGTAACCTATTAATTTTTAATATTTATTACAAAATAATTTCTTGGTTATACATAACAAAATTATGTGTTATTGTTGACTTTTTAATCCTCTGGCATGATTCCAAGTCATTCCTGACTTTTCTCAATCGAAAAATACTTTTAAATAGGATATTTCAAATCAGAGATGAACTGCAATTGATCCCACATCATGTCACTTACTAATCTAGACCGATCTAGACCGACCTGCACATCATCACAAACGAGTAAGTTTAGCCTACTTCCAACAGTTTCAGATTCCTTGAGAAAAATGCGTGAAAGCCCATGAAAAAATAATTCAAATGAAATTATTGCTAAATTATCATTTCCAAAAACAAGCAAATTTCATGTAATATTTCTAATAAATAATGGTCGAATAGTTTCGGAATAAAACTTGTATAAGTTTAAAAAAGATATTGTGTTAGGAAAGAGTAAATAATGGTCATTCCAAAGCTTCCCCCCAATTTTTGTTGTTGCTCGCCTTTTAAGTATTTCGCAATTTTACATCTCCATTGGTTAGTCCCATTAAAACTGTCAATTTTTATGAAGGAATTTACCATATCATCATTTAATTTAGCTAATTTGTGATATAGGAAATTATATATAGGTTTCAATCATTAATTAAACGATGCATCGAAGCAAGAATTGCGACCATTTGAAATGATGAAAAAAATGAAATTATTCCTAAATATTGATAATGATCTCTAACTTATAATCTTTGATATCTTCCTGGTTGCTATGTTTCAGATTAAATTCTTGTAATTTTATAAAAACAAACGAAATGAATTATTTATTAGGGTGATATGATTTAATAATGTTACATAATCTTAGTAAGTCGTTTGAAATTGATTAACCATTATCAAATATGTAAAACAGTTACTTTTTCATATAGAAAAAACAAGTCTTTTTATGAAAATAAAATACAGAAATTATCTTGGAAGTTCAGTTTCTAATATACCATCTCTCGCAGGTTATTTACTAGAAGTACTATAATCATAATAGGAATTTCTAATTGTTATGACAAGAGTGTTATTAAGCATCGCAAGAAACTTTTTATAGAAAATTATCTGCAAAAGTTGCAATATTAAAATATATTCGTTTTCGTGTGTGCTGTGTCCTGTCTTTATATGACTTCAAGTGAAGATATCATGTGAGTTATAATCTGGAGATATTTGAGTCAAACAAAACAGACAGAGTTATCTGCTAGTTCTTTGCATATGTTTTATCCCATGAAACGCAATTTTTTTTTAATTCAACAAACTTTTCAAAATTTTTTGCTTTAAAAATCAATTACACATATCTAAAAACTGGTAAAATCAGAATGCTCATTAGTTGTTTAAAATACTTCAGATGGTTCATATATCATTTTAAAAAGCTGAAGAATTTAGATAAAGATTAAAAAAGTGTTATTTAGTTATAAGATGCATTTCTAATAATCAAAAAGTTTGAGACACAATATTTATCTAAAAAAACATTTAATTCTATGTCTGTATCGTTGGATTTTCAGAATGTAATGACCTAAGAAATGTAATGCAGTGGAATTTCATTTAATCACAAATATCAAAATCCGCATGTAATTTGCTTTTAACTCATTACGATCTGACTTTTCTTACAGAATACATATTTAGATTCCCTTAGGAAATATTTATTACTAGCCGCCTTTGGCGACCAGCCGGTTCGCCAGTAATACCACTTGCTACAATTTTCAATTAAATAATTTAAGTAACTGGTCTCTTAAAGGATTCTCAAACAAAACATTTTTAATATTCAAATTTTGATAGTCGTACCAAACTTATACTTTTTAGATCGTTTCGTTCAATTTACTATACATATTTTGCTAATTTGTTTTCATTTCCGGTAAAACTCCAACTTTAATTTAAAGTGGAAATGATGAAATTGCAATTAATATAAAGATATTTTTTAATAAAACCAAGCGTTTTATTTTATTTATCATCTTCATTGTTATTTATTTATTATTATTATTATTGAATATGGGTATTACAAACAGAATCGCTCGGTATTTAAGTCTTATGTGAACTACAAAATATTTTTCATAATTTATGTAATATCTCAAACAATAATTCAACAAAAATTTCTGAGATTCAGCATAAAATTCAGTTTTTAGTTTTGCTTTCAAAAGGATTGAAATGAAATCAATAATAATATTTTGTTCCTGCCTATAAATATATTTCAAAAATTATGAAGTTTAAATTTAATACAGTAAGGTATCATATTCTGTGAAATATTCTGGACACACCAAATTTTAAATAAATGAATGAATGTTTCTATTTTCCATGATCAACTAAGACTTATTTATAAAGTTTTAAATATTAAAAATTTAGAAAAACTCAACATTTTCATAATCTTAGGCCAATTAATCTTGAGAAATCTGCGTGCTGATTGGCGTATTTTCTTTGAAGCTATCGATGGAAAATCTAAAATTATCCTTTTTTTATTGAATAGAGATATTCAAATTTTCATAAATCAGTCAGTTTAAGTGATTGGAAATTAACTCTTGAAAGTCAGTAATTTAGTTAATTGGAAATTAACTCTAGGACCACCATAAATTCTGTGCTTTCTCTTGTGGTGTATGCATTCTCCTTAATATCCGCTCGAATAAAACATCACATACAAAAGTACTACATAGAACAAACACATCAAAAGTAAAAACATTTCAATAGTTGCCAAAAACAAAAGAGAGAAAAATGCAATTAATAGGCGGACGATATTTAGAAAAATACAGATATTTAGACTGGAAAATGAAATTATCTGAAATTAAAAACACGCGCAGACGATATTTACAAAAGTAAAAATATTCAAACCTGAAAAGGAAAATATATGAGTTATTCCATCAATAAATGCCATAAGTTTGTTTATATCTTCATTATTTTATGAGTCATTAAATATCAAAATGGGTCCGGGACTAAATAAACACCCTGTATAGAGAGTGTAAAAGATCATAAATAATTTTTCTTGAATTTATTTTTTAGAAAAAATAATATTTCGTATTTGTTTCATTTCCTACAGACACGTGCCGAAAACTATATTTTTGCAGATTTCATTTCCAAAAAGATTTAATTTATTTTTAATTGGGGCTTTAATCAATGTGATGGTAACACTTTGAAATAAGCTAATTTTTTCCAATGAATGCGAAACGTGCTTAATCTTAATTTTTATTTTTTACGAAAAAAATTATTGAAAAAAATAGTTAAAATATTTAAGAATTCATTAAAAATTGAAATTTAATTTTAAGATTAAAACATTAGTATCATTTAAAAGATAAATTTTTGATCTTTAACTTCATGTAAAAATCTTTTTTGTGCGGTAATATTTTCGGGAGTTATAGCAGAAACACGTCAAAATTTCGCTTAATTTTTAAATAAATAAAATTCTAGTTAAAAATTCGAAAAAATAACCCCCAGGTGCACATTCCCGGCCTCCAAGGTATACACGTGCCAAATTTGGTAGCTGTAGATTGAATGGTCTGGCCTGTAGAGCGCCAACAAACAAACACACACACACATTGAGCTTTATTATAAGTATAGATAATTATAAAGAAAAAAATATTAAAAAAAACGGATGCATCATTATCTTCGGAAGGTATCATTGAAAAATTAAAATGATTTCGAGTAACTAAAGAGTAAAATGTTGAACCAAAACTACATTTTTATATTGTATATATATTCCTTAACTGCTCTGTGTCTCTTAAGAAACCGGGAGTTATGTTCAAAAATAGATACAGAGATAGAAGAGAAGATTAAAAAGATCAAAATAAATAGTTTTATTAATTCAAATCTCATAATTTATTCAATATTATCTTCTTATTTAAAATGATTATTTGAATGTAAGAAAATCATAATGTAATATACTAATTTAATTGTCAAAGTCAATTTTAATACTTAGTCTTAAAAATATAATTAGGAAGCTTCTATTTCCATGGATCTAACTTCATTTTAATAATTATATTTATATTTTAGAATTTACTTTTTTGAATAATTTAAATTTTTGAATTCCCATAAGCAATGTGGTGCGTTAGCAGACGATTTATATAAATACCTTCTTCATTAACAGTAGCACATTATATGAGATAGGAATTAAAATAAAGATTTTCCATTAAATTCTTATTTGAATTAATTGCTTTGTATATTAAGAAACTGCACGCAAAGAAATGCAAAAAATTATTTAGAATGCAAATACGAACATTTCTTAATTCATTGCATTATATATTTGAAATATATTTATTAAAAATGAAGAGCATATAATAAAGATATATAATGAGTTCTTTGAAATCACTTTTTATTATTACTAATTTACATTAACACATAAATACTGTTAATGTAAAACTGCATGTAAAAAAATTTTGCTAAAATACAATTTTGCTTTAAAAGTAAAAGTTTTTTATTAGAATATTAAAATTTCTAATTAGTATTAATTAGAATTTTATTAGAATATTAAAAGAATTATTAGAACTAATTAGAATATTAATTATTATTAATTAGTATTTATACTAAAATTAATTAAAATTTCATTAGAACAAATATTAAATTATTGTCTCGTATTTGTTTGAAACGTTTGTCATAACATTAACCTCAGTGTAATTTGAAATGCAACTTTTATGAAAGCATGGCTTTCCAATTATTCGCAAGTTTTTCAACTGAATATAAAATAAAAAAAATGATGTTTAAATAAATGCTGAAGTTAGATTTCTTTTGTATTAAACATTTTTATTATTAAATGAGATTAAAATTATTTTTGTCCATTTAAATAGAAATTTTAAGAATTTTAAAGAAGAATTTAATATGAATTAATTTTATGCACTAGATGATCATGTGATATTTTTAAAGAGAAATTTAGTATTTCATTAGAATGTAATTTTATTTGCTGAGATGTTTCAATATGCGGATATTACGCTTTATTTTTAAGATATAGCTTTTTAAATTAAATATGGAAGATTTCTCTATATTTGCTTCTTTATTGTATTAATGGATAACGGATTTAAAAGAAAAATTTGAAATCATAGCTATCTATTTTTTTTATGTAAACATTATCCAAAATAAGTAAAAAAAATGGAAATAGAAGCAACTTGAAACTAAATTAAAATGATTGTAAATATTAAAAAAGGAACCAATTTTAAGAAATGATATAAAAATCAAATTCATATGAAAAAAAAATAATTTTGAAAGTAAATTAAGATTATTCATATTCAATGATAGATTCGTGGGGGGGGGGACAAAAAAAACCAAAATTGTTATTTTTAGGCTCAATTCTAAGATATAAGTTTTAAGTAACTAAATGATGAAAATCATTAAATTTATAAATCAGTTAAGAATACATGAGTCTAAATCTAAATAAAATAATGATTATACATAAGAAATTTTTCTGCACGCTTATAAGATCACCTGATAACAAAAATATATATTGTGCGAATTCTTATCGTAATGATTTTGTTTTCCAAGTAAAACCTTAAGTTTTATATTCTCTGCTAAAACTTTAATTGCTAAAATAAATATACAGATGTTCCAAAAAAGGGAAACTACTTCTATTTTCTTAACTGTAGTGCGCTTAGACATGTACATTCAATTAAATTTTTTCCTTAAATAAGGAGGAAAATATGTGTGAAAATACTCTCGTTTCTTTAAAGGTTGGTAGCAAAAACATAAAAATTAAAAAAATAAAACTCATACGGGCCTATAATATTAAATTGTTAAATAATAAAAATGCTTCTCTTACATATATCTATACAAACACAAATTATATATTTATGTGTCCAATATTCCCAGAAATATACTTATTTTCAATTTTACAAGGATTTATTAAAAATTTAAATGAAAAAATTTATTTCAGAAATTGAAAATTACTTTAGAAAGATAAACTGCCAAATACAAATATATTTTTGGTAATACATTATCCAATGAACATAACTAGGAAGAAATTTTTAATTTCTCATAGTGTTGTTCACTTTGATTCATCGACAGTTGCAATTTCAATTTTATAATGTGAAAAAGGAAAAGTTGAGAAGCTGAAAATTTATAATATCCCAGACAAATATTTGTAAGCCAATAAAAGAAATAAATCTCTTTGTCCCCAGCAGTTTGATTTTAAAAATATCAACAAAGGTAACGTTAGGAAATATCAACAGTTTATGAAGTATGAATTCGCAATGTTGGCCTAGTTACAGAAAAACACAAATGCCGTTTTCTAAATTTGCAGCATCTTTCTAGGAAGAATATTTATCGAAATATTCAGTGACAAAAAACTATATTATCTTTATATTTACGAGGAAGAATAGGGAAGATAGTGTGTTATACAAATGATATGAAAATTCACATTTTAATATTTTTCAAGTTACCCCCGTATTAGAGTAGGGACAGTTATTTTGGAACATAACATTAAAAAAAATGAGAAAAAAATGCACTGATAATATTTCAACATAATTACTGGAATTGTTATTGGAACTACAATTCGCAGAATATCTGTATTTTTACGGCAGCTATATGGCTAGCCAACGATCGGCGTATATATTTTACTATTTGGCCATACTTAAAATAAAAATCTTCTTTTAAGAAATATCATTTGAACAAAAGACTGTCACTTCAATCAATAAAAAAAACATTAATCTCCAAAAATTTACTTTTGTCAAGTAAAAATCCATTCTTCATACAAGAATTTCAACATCAATTTTGTATGCATAAGTGATACAGTGATTTCAGAAACTCTTTAATTAATCCAAATTTGTAAAACAGTATTCTAAAACTCTTGTCGAGACAGACAGTTCTTTCATTGAAATTATGTCTGAACGAAGACTTGACTTGCTTTTGGCAGTGCATGTTCTGTATATTTTTGTCAACAAATTCAAAAACCTGTCTATATGTCACATTTAATAAACTTGATCGGAATTACATAAGTAGTTTCTTAGATGTCAAAGAATGTTAGTATTTCTTATACTTCCTTTTTAATAAATATTTGTATTACGCATACTATTCCTTAAAATTACAGTGAAAGACTCGTATAACACCATTCGTATATGGGAAGATGATCTAAATAAATTTGCATTTTTATATCTCAGCAATTTTTACAGTTTAAGCAACGAACCATTTAGTGCTATGAGCCTAAGAAAAATATTTTACTCAATGACACTTTCTCACTATGGAGGACGTATCAAAATTAATTAGTTTTCTGTTACTATATATATATATATATATATATATATATAAGGATCAAATACATGTATAAGTAATAATAATATGCTTTTCAATTATATATCAGATTATTATATATATTATATATAACTTATTTTTCTTTCTTCTGACATTCGTTACATATTTTAATACTCTTTTATTTTTGTCTTTTGACATGTACGAGTTTAATTATTTAGCCAAAAATGTTTGTAAGTTCTATTTCGAACATAAATTGAGGCATTTACTTTTATCAGTTTTCTGCTCTTTATTCTTGTAAACTAATAATAACTAGTCACTCTTATAAGGGATAAGAAGTTTTGATAACTTTTTCAATATAAAAGGGTCATTTTCTTAAACCTCCAATAAATTATGAAGAAGATAAGAGTATAAAGAAAAATTATTTATCAACAAGAGTATGTAAAATTGTAATTACTTTTCCACGTAATCGTTATTAATATTCAAGTATTTACAACAACGGCAAACCAGATCTTCAATCTAATTTGTGAAAAAATTAACTTTTGAAGAGCCTCTTAACCTTTTTTCTTTTAACATCTCTACAATCATCTGGAATGTCTTTCGTTTTCATCAAAGGAAGAAACAATATAAACTAGGTAAGTATAAACATTAATCTTCCAAATTCGGAATTTTGGAATGATTGTTGGCCAGCTCGTTATCTGGATTCCTTTGATCTATTTTCAATTTTTTCAGAATCATTTGATCAACACAGAAGTCAAAATCTACTGTCTTGCGCTCTTGCCCTCTTTTACGGAGAATGTGGCTTACAGCAGAATGAGTTTCATTATTCACCTAAATTAAAGAACTTAATAGTAAGCTAAAGCGTTTAAACTAATGAACCTATTAAAAAGGAATGTTAAGATACATCTCAAATCAGACGGCACCGTTCTTTCTAGAGAAAATCGGAAATCTGGACTAAATACTTGAATATCCAAGGCAGGAAA
>JAPMOR010019651.1:0-26333 GCA_026543865.1 Argiope aurantia | reverse complement strand
TATATATATATATATATATATATAAACATGCAATTTTCTTTTCTATCTTATTCTGAATGATATATGCTTCAATTTTTCTAAAAAACTTAAAATATTCCTTTAAATTCTTGAAAGTCGGAATTCTATTTATATGAAAATATACAATTGAAGAACAGCAATACTTATCAAGTCAGAAAACAAAAATACTGCAGAAAAATATATTCTACATTTAGGTATATGATTGCTTAAACTTACAATACATCAATAAAGTGACAAAAATAAGCCAGACAAAACTGAAAAATATGAAAATATTGGATAATCAATTATGTGGAAAATAACTCGAACGCTGAGAAGAGTACTTCAGTAAAGTAAATCATACTTCATCTTTTGTTTAATCATTTAATAATGGTATAATATCGTTTAGATTCAAAATTTAGATAAGCTCATATTCATTTGTATATTTAGAAATATTTTAATAATTTCAAAAATACTAAAATTCCAAACTTAAATTTTTCCAGCAAATTTACCTTAGAATTTGTGAATTTTGTAAAATTTTCAATAAAATGCTTGCAATACAAACTTCATCCTACAAATAATATCGTGGAAACATTGTAAATTGTATTTTATCTATTTCACAACTTTTATTTAAGGAAAGAAATCCTTTCTTACTAAAGAAAATTTATTTTTTAGTATTATCCTACTTAAATTTATAAGGGTTGCCATAAAATAAAAATCAGTTATAAATTTATCGAAAGATGACAAATTTATTATTTGAAATTATTCTTTTTTCGCTTTTATCCAATTCATGATGATTTCGAAGTTAACGAAAAAGAAATTTGCAATTGTAAATTGGAAGTATTGATACTAATGACGATATGCCTTCCCTGCACAGTTCGTTTATGGTAATTAAAAGAGTTTTATGAATATTTAATGGCTGCTGAATAACCACCTCTAACCTTGGCGAAAAAGTTGACGATGGATTTGAAATTTTGGTGACAGAAAAGAGAGTGTCTGAAATAATTGGAGTTGATATCTCCAATTAGATACCGGTGATGTCTCCAATAAGAACGAATATAAAATATCTTTCTGGGAACTTCTTTGCTTTGTCATGGAAGCTATACAATCCCTAGAGGTAGATGCAATATATTAATCGAGTGGATTATATCTTTAGAATCTGTTGCTCTTCAGCAAGTTCTTTCTGAGCGTGTTGTTATGACATTTTAATAACAATTTCATTGTTTACGAAAGGTATCTGTTGTGTACAACAGGTAGTTGATCTTTACTGCGAATAATATTTTGTGTTTGTTTCTTCTGTGTTTTGGTAAATGTGCTCTGTGGTTTCGTACATCGTTTCTTCTAATTGAAATTTGGACTTTCCACTATGCACCCACTGTACCGGACGGCCATCCTGTAAAAATATAAATGAGCTCTCTTTTCGAAGGACAAATTTCCATTTTAATTTTTAGAAATCAAAATGCTTAGGAAAATCAGAAATAGCATTATAACATAAATATGAATTTCATACAGTAGGAAGAAGGCATCACAATATTTTTTTGTTTAGTATGCATGTCAATACGTACTTAGTAGAAGTTATTAAATGTAAAAATATTTTACTGTCCCTTAAAATAGAGATTTTTTTTTTCATTAAAAAAATAATAAATTTATTTTTGGTAAGGAAAGCACGGATTTCGGTATATTAGAAAATAAAGCGGAAAAAACATTTAATTCCTAAAGCTCTATAAATAATTTTTGAAGTTATTTGATAACATAAGCTTTCATAGTAAAACGTAAAAATCCGGTAAGCAATTGATTTTCTATATAATTTTTTTTTCTAATGTTGACATTACAGAATACATTTTTAATGTATTGTTAAAAAAAGGGGGGCGGGTCATAAAAATTTATTCTTATATTTTGCCATCTACAGCTTTTACTAATGAATGCAAAGAAACCAAACTTCATAAATAAATTTTTGAACAATTAAAGAAAAGAATTTAACTAAAAAAAAACTAGTGATAAGGATGATGACGCAAGGATATTATTTTATATTCACATATTATATTATACATATTACATGGATATTATATTATACATATTATTTTCATTATCGATTTTTTTATTTTTAAAATTATTACAACTTAAATAATATAGAATAAACTTTAAAAAGGTCTAAATAGAATCTCTGAAAATAAGAGGTCATTTTCATATTTAAAATAAATTTTAAAAATTATTAATTTAAAAAGGAATTAATTAAAGAAATTATTGTCATTTTATGAAATGTTACGAACGTAATGAAAGAAGAAAAATGTTGTCAAATAAATTATGTTATAATTAAATTTATATTTCGCACTAATTCATTTTCTGACAAATTATAATATGCTAACATCTCCAATTAATTTTACGAATATAAGTGTAAATTTAATATTCTTAAATATGTTTATTATTATCAGCACTTTAAGACCGTTAAGGTATTAGTTTGTAAAGAAACTATGAAGAAAATGAAATTCAATTATGAACATGGAAAATATCTTTCTTATACAATAACCATGTTCCTTAGAAATATATTTTAAATTTAAAATTATGGACTAAATAGACCAACTTTAAATTTTTGGTTACATTAATGAAAATAACTATTTTCCACTCTCAGGGTTTAAATCATCCTTTATGTAGGCACATTTTATTTTATAAAAAAATATAAATATACGGATTCAAAGAAAACGAAAGCCTCTTCTTTAGATGCTATAACTTTCTGAGATTATGAAAGTAATATTTTCCATTTCAATGCATACAAATGCATTAAACTTTCATAATTAGCGATTGTATTCTCAAAAATTAAGCTAGCTCCACGAATATAGAAATTCCCCAATAGACAATTGCATAGCCTGGAGCAAAAAAAAAAGAATTCTCGAACTGATAATAGAATTATCGTTTTCAATTAGTTTCATAAGAAAACTCCATCTTCCCAAGGAAAACGCTTATGTAGATATGAATTTTTTTTATGTAGTTGCTGTACCATCAAACTGAAGAAAAAAATCTGAAGTTATTGACTTTGAGTTTCTAATTAACTCAACTATTTACCTTATCGTTGAACTTAGGAAAAACCATAGAATCAATAAAATTTTTCTCTATTTCTTCAGAATTTATTTCGATACACAATTTTATGGCCGAAACTGAATACGTGACGTGCATGGAAGCTATTTAAAGTTGTTTGCTTTAGTTATTTTTCTTTCATATTTAAGAAAAACAATTTATGCATGATATAATTCTAGACATTAATTAATTAATTAAAGATATAAATATGGATACTCTGAAATGAAAGCAAAAGTATCGTATCTGTTTAAAACTTTTTTCCTTTTAAAAGTCTGATTTAAAAAAATGATTTTAAAACATCTTACCATTAATATATTTCTTAAATACTTTATGACAAAAAGGCTTTAAAAAGTCACGCTTTTATGGTTTAGTGCTAAAAATTAATTTGTTATCAAACGGCAACATTAGATTTTTTTTGAGTAAAATAAAATTATAAATAGTGATAAATATCTTACTTTCCATGTAGTAACTATTTTTCAACGTTCAAGAAATAATCGATAGCAAAATAAGGGCCATTGAGTCGCAAGTGTATAACATAAAACAACAAGCCTTAAAACTTCAATTTATTCTCCTAATATTTTAAAAGACAAACTTGGTATGTTACTTGGTTGATTGCCGGTGTTTAAGAGTCAAACTATGCTATTAAGTTTCCTCTCCATTATTATGCTATAATGATTCCTTTTTCTTTACAAAAGACGGATCTTTCATACCAGAAAATTAACTTTCCCTGTAAAAAAAAAGAATGAAGAATTAAGTAAATAATTGAATGTTTATGGAAGTAAATTAATAGTTAATTCAGTTTCTTGAAAATTAGTTCTATCTATTGTAAATCTATGTATTAAGTGTAATAAATTTCAAAGATTTATATTATCATCCATACGTAAAAATAAAATGAAAAATAAATACTGCTACGAATTTTGAGTAATGAGAGAAAATTCTTAGCGCACAGTTAGGGATCAACACTGTTTTGAATTCTTTATTCTTGTAGGAAGAAAATCTTTCGAAAGTTTGTAAAAGTTTTTGTAGGTTATTACTGCTTAATTAGTATAATTGTATTTGGATTTTTGTGGGAGTCGTTATATGTTTTACCACGAAATTTAACATTTTTCTCCTTGCTAATATCTCTTATTATCAAGTAAGTCACTAATTACTTTATAATTATTGGATACATGTTTTATATCTATTTTTGTTCAAATATAGATGTTCTGGAGAAATTACCAGTTTTTGAAAAAAAATTATTTACGAAAATAAGTTGGAGTGATTTTTAAATTGTTATCAAATTAAAGTAAAAAGAAAATCCAAATTTTTGAAGAAAAAAAAATATTGTTTTGCAATTGCAATAAAATTTTTGACTAGGTTCGAGAAATGACTCCAGATTTTAATTTTATCATATAATTTGTTGAAAATTTAGGAAATGAAAAGCATATTACGTAATTACTTAACTGGAAATAAAGTAATATTTTATCCAGATTTTAAATAGCAATTTTTGATTGATAAGTAACTTAAAATTTTGAACTTTCTTTCACATTATGTAGAATTGAAACAGCTGCATACGTTTTCAAATAAATACATTGCTTATTCTGTTGTTTCATAGTTGCAAGCAGATTGATACATTATTATAACATATTTGAAAATAATTATGATTTAGATATAATTTTATTATGCATAACACTATTCGTATTAATTACTTACATTACGCACAATAATCCATTAAATTTATTTTCCATAGGAATTTTTTTGAATTTTGGAAAAGTTTACCAAAATTTAAAATTTGGAGAAACAGCGCTTAAAAAGTTAAAAAAATCATGAAAAGTTATGATATACAATTATAAAAATAAATGTAATTTCCAATAGAAAACAAACAGTTTCATAAAGGAAACTGTTCCGAAATCCCGGATGTTGAATAAAAAGCTATTAAATATTCCAAAAAGAGTATTTCGCTACAAATTGGTAGTTTTAACAAAAAGTTTTAATATTACATACTCAAACCATGTATAAATTTGTATATAATGCAATATAAAACGAATGTATTTAAAGATGGTATGTATTATGCAAATATAATATGTATATATTATGCAAATGCAATATGTATGTATTATGCAAATGCAATATGTATGTACTATACAAATGCAATACTACCAGTAATTACATTTTCTAGACATAACCAAAACATATTTTTTTCAATTCTGATTTGAGTTATTGCAATTATGAAAGCAAGGATAATATTTTTGATTCAAAGTTCAGGACTTAAAGAATCCTATCCTTTGCAAATAAAGAATTTTCAAATAGGAATTGGAATGAGATAATTACAAATAGAGCATTTGAAAAATGAAAATTTTGATTAAATATATGCTTTCATTAGCTATAATTATTAAGATAGAGAATATATATATGCTTATATTTTTATAAATCTTTATTTGCTATAAAGACTTACATAATTGAAATGTGTTTTTATGTTTTATATTAAAAGATAATATTGTGCTATAAACATTTGCAATACTTTACATTTGCTTTATTTATGAGAATTTTAATAGAAAATTTAATACAGGAGATCCAAAAGCGTTTTACAAAAAGTAAAGTCAAAAGCAGACTTACTTATCTAAAGTGCGCTCGTGTATTTGCTCAGAAAAAAAAATTTAAAAAAAATGTTTTATCTTTTCTCCATCATTTAATTAATCGCTGAAAGTTGTTTTGTTTGACTAATGGTGAAACATTTATTATTAAACATTTATAATAATTGCAGATTAATACTTTAAACTTCCATTAATGGCGTCTTTTTTTTATTTCTACGTTCTTCGGTTTTCTGCCAACATTATTATATAAAGATTTATCTATCATTATCTGTTTTTCTAACTTCTCAAATTATTTCCTTCTATTCTTCTTGCCATCTAAAGTAACTCAGTGAAAATAATTTTTCTAAATGCTTTAGAATCTGGAAATATATTTGAATAAAATTAACCAAAATAACATATTTAATACATAACGAAAGTTTCTTTTTTATATCAAAAGATTTTTTTTTCGTTTTAAAGAAATTATGCAATCTTGATGTTATACATATATACATGCTTATTTCTTCTATTCGATAATTTTTTTATCTTAAACATTTCCATTCATTTCACTTGCATGTTTTTACATGTAAATAGAAAAATGATATAGTGCCATCTATTTTAGAATAAATCAGATATTTCAATTTTTTCTTTTCCTTTATAGAAAGCAATCAGCTGAACTATAATTTCTATATTTAATTGACTTGAGTGTCATATTTTTGTTATCTAAGAAGAAAAGGTCTGTACACTTTTCAAAAGATTTCATTAATTAATATTCCACATCTTTTTTTGTAGTATTAATACTTTTTATGCATTTTCTCTAAATATCTCACAACGCATGCTTTGCATATTTAAAGAGCTAGCAGGCATGTCCCTTTCTAATAATATGCATCTAGAGTTGAGAGGCCCCTAGGAAATCATGTAAGAAAGATCATGTATGTAAGATCATTTAAGAAAATTCGTTCTAGTATTATAATAAGTTTTGATTGCCTTTTGTTTATTTCAATCGGATATGTAATCAGTTGTGATGCGCAAAATATCTCTAGATTATTTAAAATATTATATATAAAACTGTCAAATACCGTAACTATTATTAATAATAGAGATTTTATTAATGTAGCATTGTATTTTTATCACTTGGATTTGACCAGAAATGTGTGATAGATTTCTGCAAAATATAATGAATTCAAATCTTATATAGATGTAAGAAAATTATTATACAACAGTTTTACTTTTTAATGAATTTCAATGCAATTTCCAATTAAAGAATTAGTTTTTCTTTAAAATTTCTAAATCTAATCATATTAATGCACATGTCATATTTTTTTTAAAAAAAATAAGGTATTTAGCATAACTGATGATTATTAATAGTGGTAATAATAAAAAACTAAGTTCTTGAAATTAAAAAAAAATATGAAGAATATTTTCTTTAAGAAAATGTCGTTTCAATTCAAAGTGTCCAAATAAATGGGAAAAAAATGCATTAAGCCTTCTAAATAAAAAAATTTAAAAAGTTTATGCCAATAATCAAAATTTACATCAATGGTAATAACAAAATTTATAAAATCAGTTTTCGAAAAATATCACAAACTTGAAACTGGTTAATGCAGTGGTATAATATAATTAGAAAAATGTTAAAATTATTGCTTAATTGAACTAAAAATATTTTTATTATATTTTGTTGTCTTTTTATAATAAAATTTAAAAAATTATATTTACGCTGTATTATATAACTTTTATTTTTTAAATTATATCATATTTAATATTTTCTATATAAATGAAAATAAAGGAAGTCAATATTTCATCATAAAGCTGAAATTCATCAGTAGTTTTCAAACATTTTGTATCACCAGCCGAAATAATTTAGTGCGCATTTTTAGCTCGCATATTGTATCATCATAATTGAAACAAAATTTTTCTGTATTATTTCTGAACTTTTTAGATGAATTCAAATAAACATTTTTTGTAAGAACTTGGGTTCTGAATGAAAGCTTAATATATTTAATGTATTCTTTTTATTTAATGTATTCTTTCTTTATAGAAAATCGAATATCTCTCACCTTATCAGTAGTATACATTATTCTTGACCAATTTTCAATTCTATATCTTTATTTAGTTAAATTTCTTCATTAATTCTTCTATCTTAACTTTTTAATATATATTCTGAATTGCTTTAGTTATTTTCTGATGAGTTTCAGAGCACAAATTAGATTGAAAAGATTTAATTGAAATCAATTTCATTTTCGGAAACGTAGCGCATACTTATCTTTAAATGATGTTTAAATAATAACTAGTGATTATTAGTTTTATATCTATTTCAGAATTTTTGAATTAGCCCACTTTACTTTGGTGTTTCTTGAATATTAATTCTTACGTGCAATTGCTAATCAATATGGGGATACATTAATTATCTTTATTTATTCTGCAGTGTGGTGACAAACACACAGAGTAATACTCCTAATAAACAGTTTTGATACTAAATAATTAATTTTAAAATTTTAAATTTGTTTATTATATATAAAATTAATAGCTTTATGTTAATCGAGATTAGACATTTCAGTATTTTTAGAATATTTAATATATTTTTTTCTAAATCTAGTAAAAATGCAATAAGAAAGCATAAAAATTACTGATTCAGTTTGATGCCCAGTTATATAAATATGGTAGATAAGATAATACCAAACATCTATTTGTTCTTTATTTTGAAGATTTTAAAATTATTTGGGCTTATTTGCCTAAACATATTGTCTGCATATTTAAAAAAAGAGATATGCATATTTTTAAAAAGATAAAAGGAGCATTTTTGCTAAAACGTACATTATTTTGCGCTTTATACTTAAAAACTGTTTATATTTGAACGAGCTCAATCAAGTCTTATTAAGTATGTAATTGTAAGTAATAAGCATGAAAATACTTAGAGAAACAGAAAATGACAAAAATTCTACCTATTCTAAATAATAAATGCATGAAATTACATATTAGTTGAGATCAATTTCTAATAAATTCATTTTAGATAATCATGCTTGGTAAACAAGCATAAGATAAAATGTGCAGCAAAGATAAAAGTGTTTAATGTTTAAAATATTTCTAGAGTTTAACTTATAAATATTCATTTATGATAACAATTTTGATAAAAAAAATCTCATTTTCTTTATATTCA
The DNA here is from genome assembly GCA_026543865.1 of Argiope aurantia. Lineage (NCBI taxonomy): Eukaryota > Metazoa > Arthropoda > Arachnida > Araneae > Araneidae > Argiope > Argiope aurantia. The sequence continues at coordinate 17,561 of JAPMOR010019651.1, read as the reverse complement.
TTTAATTTGTTATAATTTAAAAGTTGAATATTTATTACTGGCAGTATCACAAATTTCATTAACATCGTGAAGAAATGTGTAAATAAAGGCCAAGGAAATGTAGCTTAAATAATGCGAAAAATCAAGAAGCTCAAACACTTGTAAAGTATAGTTGCACACAATAACATAACATGGATTTATGTTTTATTTACTAATGGACATTGGCTTTGCCTTAACTAATAATTTATCTCTTCAAAAATAGTCAAAAAACTCCATCAAAGAATATTTAAAATATATACATGGGACGACCATCAGATAAGAGATGAGGAGCTTCCAGTATGGTGGTTCGTTATCTTTACCCTGTTGGGCATTGTAACGGTGAGAGACTAAATCATCTAAATAATTATGATACATATTTCTTCCTGGAAGTTTTGTACAATGAGCGTTAATGGCAAACATAAATGATTCTAAATTACTTGTATGATGTGAACATGAGAGTACTTCATTTGAATTTCGAATCTATATCAAAACTCGTAGACGAAAAATAAATAATTTCATAACAGAGCATTAGACAATGTTTGATTTGATGTTAAATGTCATGCTTTTTTTTTTTTTTGCTCATTGTATTCAAATTACTCGAATAGAATCTATTAACTTTAGTTTAATGTTTGTTTCTGCTTAAATGAAATACAAATAAAAACTTTGGTTATTTCATTAAATAGTCGCTATTTAGTAAAATATGTATATGAAAGTAGTAAGACCATTTAATATCATTTTTTAGAAGTTTACTATGATTTACAATTTCCAAGAAAATAATATCATTCTCAAAATTAATTGAAATTGATGTTTATTTGCCAAAAGCATTAAATAAGATTGCTATTGTTTACTTCAATATCTAAATACAAGCTAATACATTTTAATAATGTCCATTATATATTGTTTTGCAAAAATTGAATTTTACTTTCATATTTACATTCTAATCATTTAATTTAGTTTGACTAAACTAATTGGAAATAAAATTTAATTTCACTTATTTTATACTAGTAAAAATGACTGAGTAAAAATGAGTTTTTATTCCTTTATTAATTGTTACTGGTTGACAATTTGAGCATATTCACACTGAAAAATATATTATTTTATAACATTCAAAACTTTATTATTAGTTAATCATAGATAAATAATAATTTTTTTTCATAGGATAGTCAAATACTAATGGATCTGAAAAATAATATATTTGAGCATAATAACAGAATCAATTAAAATGAAAAGATTGAATGATATTCTATAACTGATGTGCATTGAAATATTTTTAATTATTTTTTCTCAGTTTTCATGAACTGACAAAAATTGGGTCTTTCGCCTTATCGTACATTATGCTGGAATATTATCATTCCTTGGTCCTGGTATTCATTGCGTTTAGCAATTTATAGAACAAAATGTAATTGTAGTATTGCATTATTAAGGTTTTAAGAATATACTAAATTTAATAATTCCTGAAAAAATTTAAAATTAAATATTTAATAATACGTTTATGATATTTAATTAAAATTCAAAAGCTTGATAAAAATAACAAAATAACAAATAAAAATGTTTTTCAGAATGTTCTCTGAAATTAATGTAAACAGAAGAGTTAAAAAAAGAAGCCAAATGGCGTAGAGATAGAAATTAGAAAAGCGTCATTTTAAAATATACATATACTGTTTCTAATGCTAAGAATCTTGTGTTGATACTCATTAAAATCACTCACTCTTCTCTTTAAAGGTAGAAAAGGAGCACATGAAAACGTCATATTTAAATAAGAAAGCAGCTTTAACGCTAATTACATTAAAATAATCCCATGAAGGTTAAAGTTTTGTTAATTTTAAAAAATTAATTCGATTTCTATTCAAAGAAAAAAAATTATTTTTCTATCAACATTTTCATTTAATTTTGAAGCAAAGCATCACGAAGTGTAAACAACTGAAACTTGAGTTTAGAACTGAAATGACATACCAATGACATAGAATCAATAGATACTATAAATAATTTAATTATTCCAAATGAAATTCGAAATTACTTCAAATTATGCATGCTTTAATAAATAAGGAAAAATTTAAAAATAGAAGCTCACAATTAATTTTTTGTACGGCAATTAAATTATTTAAAGAAAGAATTTTTTTTTCCATTTCCAACTTTTGACTCGAATATTTTATTTATTTCGTCGACAAAGAGTAAACATTTATCAGACAGTATAGCAGACATTTAATTTTATTTTAATAGTCTCATCTCAATCAGGGTTGTGCTATTGATTCTGCTAATTTTTTCCGTATTTTATAATTATTTCTAACATTTCTAAATATTTAAATCTATTATTCAATTTATTTTTAACTCAAAACATTTTATGATAGTCAATTTTCGATAACATGGTTATAATTTAAATAAAGGTATGTCTATTAAAATATTTTTTTTATTATTTTAGTATTAAGTAGGAACAAAATTTGTTTTGTTGACACTGAGATAGAATTTTCATCACAAATTAATTTAAATTCTTTATCCTTTTGAATTTTTCTTCAAAATTTAATATTTTAAATTTTTTATTAATATTTAATAATAATTAAATATTAATAAAAATTAATATTTAACAATTATAAAATTTAAATTGTATTAAATATTTCTGTAATAATTTATAATGCAATATTTGGGAGGTTATTTATATTCTAACCTAATATCAGTACCATGTTTTAAAATCCTTCAACTTATTAAACTGTAATGGGATTGCCGTAGATTAATGAATACCAATATACAATATTGTACAATATTTAATTATATTCAAGACAGAATATAACGTAAATATTTGAAAACATTGTTAAAGCTAATTTTTTCCACAAAAGAAATATTTTTTCTAAATAATTTATTTCATTTAGGCTTTTTTCAAAATATTTAAAAAAAAGACATCGCCGAGTAAACAATATTACAAATTTTGTTTTCGTTTTAAAATATTTAATTTGCAACACTTTTTTTTAGAATTAAATTTTGAAATAGACTATCTGAATTATTTAAAGGAAAGTATAAGATTTTTGTATCGCCATTCCTGAAAATAGAATTCGGTCCATTTTGACAGACAATCAATCATTCAATAGCAGTTTTATTTTAAGTTTAAATTTATTTATCATTATCGTCGCTACTTTGTTTAGAAGGCTCAAAATATTTACGAAAAGTCTGTAACTCTTTTAATCTAAAATATGTGTCAGAGAATAAAGTAAAGGAAATTTTTGAAAATATTTTAACTGTGCAGTATCGACTTCTGGCGAAATACACTTCGTTAAGAAATTGAATTATGAAAATATATTTTGGTCTCAATTTCTCAAGCATTCTCCTAGATGTAAACAATACATCTAAGAAAATGTAAAATTCTCCGATAAATAAGCTGTAAATGTCTCATTGTTTAAAACAAATCTTTTGTTGTAATTAATGGTTGTAAGGCAGGAAACATAAACAAATTCGAGCAATATAGAGTTTGTGAATAACTTTACTGTTCTATTATAATGAAAATAAATGAAAGGCAGTTTTTTATCTGTTCGATAGTGAAGATTTTTTTTATTTGCCTGCTGAAGCAAATTAAAATATTTAGTAATTGTGTTTACTCTATATCTTAATTTTTAGAGCTTAAACATCGAATAAGAATGTACATATTTATTCATATGTATTCACAGTTTTTAAACGATTTCTTGCACAACCTTATTCATTCAAAGAATTTGCCATAAACAAGATACATTTAATTTGCAGAAATTTATAATACACATTTGTTGAATATCAAACTCTGAATTAAATAATGAAAAGGGGATGATTAATCATATGCTAAATTATTTCTTCTTTATACCTGAAAAGTAATGTTTTTTTCTGTTCATAAATGTTATATTTCAACGAAACCAAAAAATATTTACTGAAGGAAATGAGATCAGTTTTATTTGTTGGAAATTAAAATCGCTAAAAGAAATTATTATAATAAACTTCCTGCTTGATGGACAAGTATCTGAAAATCAGAAAATACATCATCGATTGTATGTTTTGAAAAAAATTATTGACATTTCTTGCGAATAAAATAACATTTCTATACGGGTTATAGCATTTATTTAAAATTTATGTAAGTTATTCATCAAAAAACCTTTTGAATTTTTATCAAATTCGAATTTCCTATTTCAGAAGTTATTATTTAATAACTTCATTTATTACCTTATATCTAAACTATATATTTTGGTTTAAACCTTTCTCTTCTCGGAACTGAATCTAATACCCATATCCGAGAAGATAAAGGCTTTACTAGGTCATAAAGAATGAAATCAATACGAAATCATTTTGAAATCAAATAGATTTGATGCATTTTGTGCAAATATTTTATCATATTGAGTATTAGTTGTTTCTGATAATGATATTTACTAAATTCTGTTTCCAATTATTGTAATTTTTTTTATATATATAACATTTTATTTAATTATTATTTTTATTGAATTCTTAAAAGTTATTAGATCAAAATAGTGTACCTCTTCCTACAATCAAATGAAATTTCTACAAAAGCTCCATCAGAAGAAATGATTAAAAGGATGCACATTAATTTGCCAGAAATAGGGAGATTTAAGAAAATAAAAAAAAATGAGATAGGAAATAAAATAAGATTAAATAGTACATTTTAATGTGTAATATATTTGTCTATCGTTAAGTCAATTGCCATATAAACAGACATTTTATAGATAACGGATAAAATGCAAATACAATAATTGTGATAATGTTACATATCCAAGTTGAAATTTCTTAAAGAAATAAATTTATCGCAGAGAAGCAAATAATGATAATCTAGAAATAATGAAATAATTTATATATTTAGTTTTGAATAAGCCAGTTTTTACCAGATATAAATATATTATAATATCACGCTTTTATTTGAGATAACTTAACCCATCACGTAGTTAGGAAGCTACTGGTAAGGATATCCAACTTCCATAACTGCAGACGCGCGGTGAAGAAAGTAAGAGTTGTCTCAACTGACTTATCACGAATTTCAAAGAAGTCTATTACTATACTTATAGAAACCCTCCCTTCGCATTTTAAATTTTTAATTGAACAATGTAGTTTTTAAATTATAACATAACTGATAATGAAACTTTTTTTTATCACATACATAACTACATAAAAAATAAAAAGTCATTTACAGTGTAATTTTAGTATATTTATTCAAAAAAAGTCTCACCTAAAACAATTTTTATGTTTCGGCACTCTTTCTAAATCATAAACAAATAATTATCTTATGGCATATTATAAAAGCTTAATTATTGCTTTATAAGTAGTTTATTTTGCAACAGATGGAACTTTGTTCGATTCTTATTAAGAATTTGCATTCATTTATATACATAAAAGTGCACCTAATAGGCGACATAATTTTATGTACATTACATATAAGAATGCCATTACATACTGTATTGCATGCGTTACCTATATTATTTATGCGCATGTCGCAAATACTAGATAAAATAAAGTTCTATATTAGATGCATCTTCTTTGCAAATTGTTATCACAACCCTAGTGTCGTCATATTCAATAATACTAGCTTCTTTTTTTGAAGAAATAACAAATATGCTAATAATCGAAGCTTTAGGTATTAAAATTAAATTGCATTTTAACTCAGGATGTTATTAAGAAAGAATGCACATTTTCAATAAAGCATTGTTCTGGTTTCTTTCCTATTTTTGATCTTTAACGCGAATAATATCTTTACTAATTTCTCAGGATCTTTATCAATGGCATGTTTAATGAAACAATGTGGTCCCTTTTTTATATACCTCTGAATTTTTTTTCATTATTTAACATATAGCAGTTGCGCTCTAAACATTAGAGGTTGTTTCTATTCTAGCCCTTGAAAAAAGTATTTCATTTTCCACCAAAAAGGGATGAATTATGATTTGAAGTTTCATCTTTTCTATTTGCTACTTTCTTTTGACATTCGGAAAATTTATGACTGATGTTTGAACAGTTGCATTTCACATTTTGGAAATACTTTGGATTTAAACCTTTGCTTTGATTTTCCATTCTAGTTCTCAGAGTTCGTTTCTGAAGGCTACTTATTCTTTTTTGATTGAAGAATAAATAGTCCACAATGATACAAGCTTTATTTTTCATGCTCGAGTTTCGAATTTCGCAAGCAATTTTATTTTTAATACCAAATAATCCAGCTTTCTAGAAATGAATAGAAGATAATCAATGATTTCGGTTTGGATTCCTTTTAGTTTGGGAAAAGTTTCAAAAAACGTTTAAACTCTGATCTGACATAGATTTTTGGTCGATAATTTTTCGACAAATTAGTGTTTCAACAACAAATCTCTTTTAACAATAATATTTTAGATTCGAAGATAGATTTCAGCTTATTTCAGACATCATTTAACCTAATTCAGTGCTTGATAGGGCATAATTTGTTTGGAATGATGGACCATTCATGTGCGCGGAAACTTTTCAATCAGCTCAAGTCCATCTCTCTAATGCGGCAGTAGCGTCAGTTGTCACCGCTTCTTCAGATTTAATTTGTTTTCCTATGACTTAATCCCTATAGTGGCTTTTTAATTAGAAATTCTTCCTTTAGAAGCTTCCAGGCATCAAAATAACGCAAATCAGTTTTTCTATGTTTTAAATTGAGCAATTGTGTTGTCGCTAACATTTCAGGAATTCACATTCGTAATTTCATTTTTACAGTATGTACTGTTTTATAATTGGTCCTTTCGTTCGCAATATCGATTACTTCTCTCCATAACAATTGTTGGAGATTTAAGCAGAGAGTATTGCAAACATCAAAACATTTTATTTTATGGAAAAACAGATACACAAAAAATTACAGCGAAATGCCTAAAAAAAGCATATGGAAGGTTAAGATTAGCATCGAAAGGTTTCTAAATCATGAAGAAGAATACATGACGTAAACTTGTAGCGGGATCTTGTCTCTAACGCATGCGCAACTCTGACAACAACACAACAACGTACATAACAGCAAATTTAGAAACGCAGGTTCAGAAATGAAATTGAACATTGATATCTAACATGCTGTTTATCGTAAAAAAAAGAGCTTTCGTTATGAATCATTCTTAAAAATATAGAGCCATTTTTACGAATTATTTCAGCAAAAGTTCTGCATTCAAGAATCTTTACATTATATGATTTTGTTTCAGTTCTTAAAATATATTAGACAGTTCCCGAAAGATCTTTTCTATTTCAAATAATTCTAATTAAGAAAACCTTAAATTATAGAACCTTTATTTAGATACAAATAATTAATCATAAAACTACTGGGATTTTTATAAGGATCCGTACCCTTGTTTAATAAATACCTTACTTTATGTATAATTTAAAAGAACAAAAACCAATGGATACACAAACAAGAGAAATCTTTATTTTTACTTTCCACATTTCTTATGGTTATCAATTATTGTTATCATTCAACAGCATCTATAAAATAATCTTTAGTTATTCATGAATACGACGATATTTATCGATAACAAATTAACAATAATCATCCATAAAGAAAGAAATATAAGCGTGCTATTTTCGTTTTGTTTAAAGTAGTACTAGTTAGGTATTTTATATCCATTTTGTGAACAAGACGACTAAGCAATGCTACAAAGTGAAAGTGAAGTTTGAATTTAAATTTGTGTATGGCTTTTGTTCAGTCATTTGCAAAGTAATATGATAATTTAGAATAGAGAAAGGAACATTGAAAAATATGTTTGTTTGAAATTTTAATTAAATTTTAATATTTACATTTGAATTCATAAAATTTTTAATCCAGAATTCATAAATAAAATGTAAACGCAGTGCTATTTACAATATTATTACATATCATTTGGAATGTTACTAGAATCTTTATGGTTACTAAACGATTGTATGGCCATGAAAATGTCATCTTTGTTAAGAACCGCATCAAAATGTAGAAATTTTCTTGTTGCATTTTTTTAAAGAAATATAAATGGAAAAAAATTACGCTAATATAAAAACTGAAATTAATAAGACAGTAAAACATGGTGACATTTGCGGCCTTTACACTGAAAATAGAAAAATAAATAGAAAGTAGAATTACAAAGAGGAAGGAAGTTATTACTTTCAGCATTAAAATAAAGTAACATCATGAAAGAGGGTAAATTATAAACGAAAACAAAATTAAGGAAGACAATACTCACATTAGGCGAGAAAGAAAATAAAAAAAATATTCACACACAGATTCATTTATGTGCAAAAGTTGTACTGAAAATCAAAATTATACTCATACACATTTTAAAAATATATTAAAGAAATGCCAAAGTCTAACTCTAAAACTGAAATGGATAATAAGGCTTGGTTTGTCGATAATGCTTAGTTTGCAGTCGCATTTCCGGTTTGGTCGTCTGAAATTGAGATTTAAAAAAATATTGAAGCTATTTAGGAATTTACCATCGTGCATCGCAGAGAAAAAAAATTATTGAAAATTGTTTTATGTTAAAGAATAAAATTAGTTGTTTTGAGGAACTTACTGATTCTTGAAGAAAATATATACATATTTATATACACACATATATACATATTTATAATATGCAATGCAATATAATACAAAATTATTTTCTAATTCAAGAATTAGTTATTTCTTTTTGAACTTTCTTGAGTACACTATAGAATAAAAATCAACACATTTGAATTTTCTTCTTCAATATTTCAATATTATTATTATAATCACAAGTTGCCTAAGGCATACATATATGGGATAATATTAATGTAATCCCATGTCAGGAAATTTTGCTTGTGAATAAGTTTTAGATATATTCTGCGTGATGCTGAATGGCTTCAGGAAATGCAGACTGAGAACCATTTTTCATTCCAGTCACGAATTCAGTAAGTCTGTAGAAACTCATGTGAGCAGTGCTATAGCGTTGCCCGTCATGCATCATAATCAGTCACTCTGAAACTTACGTATAGCTTAAAAATATAGCATTTATTGGTAAAATATAATAAAATAAAGTTTTCATATGCTTACGAAAATCGAAAAAATCAATCCATATTTCATCGATTATGAAAATAATAGAAGATTTCGGGAGAAAGGTCTTTTAGTTCGGTAATTACATTATAAGGTTTTGTTGAAAATATCCAAAATATTGTTATTAAATAACCTATAATTTTCTAAACAACTTTCTTTTTAAAAATGTTTGAATTTTATTTATGTCATTTGTTATGTTCATATTTCAGAAAGTGCATTAATTTTCATAATTTAATAACTTAAGCTTTAATGCATTTTTTCTTCTATAAAGACCAAAAAGCCTTTAAAAACATTTTCTAAATTTCTATAGTGTGAGAAAATTTTCTTGAGAATATCTTCTATAAATCCATATCCAATTTTCATTAATGTTTTCATAATATTTACGCCAAATTATTATTTTATACCCTTATATATCACTTGATAATTCTTTTATCGTAAAAATTATTATTTTTACGATAAAATTTTATTTTAAAGCGTATTTATACAGTGTGATTTTTTACAACAAGAATCTGATGTATTGTTGTCGCACCTACTTGAAAAATAAATTTGATTTCTTTTATTTCAAATTCTAAGAAAGCAAGAAAGAAACTGGATGGCTAATTTATATAATTTTTAAATTATTAAAATTATATTAAATTTTTTTTAATATATAATTATACATATTCACTATACATATATGCAAAGAAGAAACCTTATCTCCTGTATATTTTAGATCTTTTGTTTATTATAACTTAATGAATAAAAATTGGTAAAAATTTATTTTGAGGAGTTTAATACGATTTTGTTTGATCATTTGGAGAAGAGAAAATGCATTCTGCTTGTTTCATTTCTATCTTTTTTTTCCGTCATAAGAGCATGAACGTAGATTAAACAATATCAACCAATCGAAACAATGTAAAACGAAAGAATATGATGCAACATATTCGAAAAAGCATTATACAAAATAGTAACTGTGAAAACATTTTTATCTCCAAAAGCACAATTATATTTCAATAAATAAATAAATAAAAAGTCTAAAAACTGTGCAAATTTGAAATGTGAGTCATTTTCGATGGCGATAAAACGTATTTGGAAACATATTTGGAGCAGCTGGAAAGAAAAGTTATTTTTTATCTGATAAAAATGTGACTGACCGATGTGATAAAAGAATAAAATTAGTTTGATTTCATCACAAGAACAAAAAGTCTTGTTCTATCTATTAATGTTCACAAAGAAATATAATTTGAAGAATAGCTTTCACCATTGTTGCATAAAATTTGCTAATAGTGATACGGATATTCTTTAATAGTAACACGAGATTTTATCTGAAAATATGATATATGAGATTTTCTATCATGTTTTATTGGGTTATTAAATATATATTTTATTACACGTTTATCAATATATCTTTTCTGTTATATTAGTGACGCAAAAAAAAAACTGCTTCTACTCAAGAAAATAAAATAATCGAGCAGGCAAAGTTACTTGATAAATTCAAACAATACATGTTTTGAATTTAAGAATGGGAAGAAATTTATTCTTAATTTTTTTAAAAATTCGTATCCTGTAATCATTTTTCATAAAAAGCCTGTATTTTTTATGAATAGCGCTGATTGTCTTTCTGTTAATCTTCACTGGTATTTTGATCTCTGGCTGCAGAATAAACAGTAAAGAAAATGCCGAGATTACGTTTTTGAATTTATGACGATTTGGAACCAAATTCATCTGAAGAGAAGATGAGAAGAAAAATAAAAAACGAAGATCATTGTTTGTGTGAGGTATATCTATTTAAAATAAATAACGAGCTTGGGAAATGAGAATATAGGAGAATTTTGAATTTTCCCCCCCTTTGTTTCTATGAATTTATCAATAATAGATATTTAAATATCGATTTATTAATATTAAATAACACATTAAATTTTTTCTAATGTATGATGGTAATTACCAAACTTTTTCACACTTTTTTTTTGTTTCATGAACCTACTCTATTTTTTTAACTGCTATATGTTGAACTTGAAGTAACAGAATAACTATTGGTGTGTTTTTGCAAGTCCTAATCCCAATAGATATAAAGAGAGAATCCTTCTTTGCGGTGTAAATCTTGGAGGAATCATCGGATTTAGGAACTATCACAAAGAGCCTTCTCCCTTCGTTATTTTGGGACTCTACTCTTTTTTTATTCACTGGAAGAAGAATACAAAGCTTTTAACTAGAAGCTTAGATATCCCTTTTGGTAGGATATGTGAGCCTTAGCTCCTGACTGATTCGTGTCTGTACGAATGAGCACAGTGGGAAACAATGTTAAGAAGAGAAAATTTGAAGTTATATATATATGAAGAAGATATATGACGATAACACATGAGGATATATAAAGAATAATTAAGGGAAAGGTAAAATTCTTTGGAAAATGTCTTAACAGAGATACGATGGGCATTAAAAGAGATATGCAAAATGGCATTAAGTCTATGATTAATATGGAAGATTTGTATTTAAATTATTACAAGATTAAAAAGTTTAGGAAGTTTCTTAAAATTTAAGTGAATAAAACTATATAAATTATAAAGCTTATCTATCTGATAATGAACTCTGGCTTTCTATCTGGGAGATAGCTGCTTATGTGCAATGTATTTAAAATATTTTTCGCATAATTGAGTTAATTTTGGTACTTTAATTTAAATTAATTAAAAATAAACTGTTGAATATTTAAAAAAATCTTTGCTGATCTTGGGTGTTATTTTAGGAAAAAACCTATAATGAAATGACAGAAAATATAAATTATCAAAATGAAAAATATAAAGTAATATTACATAAAAAATGTGTATAGTTTTGTATATACTTTTAATTGATTTCTTTGAGACCCCGCCATTTTGAACAGTATGGAATATACTTAGTTGGTTTACAAAAAAGTGGTGTTTTTTGCCTAATAAAGGAATGATGAAGACAAATTAACTTTGAAATAAAACAACTATTAAAGTAACAATATCGAACAGAAGAGCGTTAACACAAAAATTTAAGATGAAGTGCATGCTTATAGTTAAGTAAATGATTAATTTGAAACTTCTGAGAATTATTTTAAACATTTACCATGCATTAAAAATAAGTATAATAGTTGGCTTAAAATAAAACAAATGTGCTGGTTTATTTCTTTTTGATTATATTTATGTTCACGATATTTTTTCACAATCACAATTTAGATATCTTCATTTTTCTGATTGTCTTTCAAAACGTTCTTTAACTAATTCACTAGCATATGGAAATCTCTTCTTTCATACATTTCGGTAAGATTTAGAATAAAGATTTCAATTCTATTATAACTCACGAAACGAAGATTTAAATAAATTTTGATTCATTAATGTATGTTTGGAAGATTATATATTTATATTCAAGATTATATATTTATTCAATGTAAAATTCAAACATGCAATTTTTGCCAAACCTTGTATAAAATCATGATGTTTTCTGGGGGCTTACATACGAATAATTTGAAAATACTTATTTAGATATTTGGGAAGATGTTCAAATAATTTGTATAAATAAAAAAAGTATGTTAAAATGTTAAATAGAACTTCAAAAATACATTTTATATTCCATTTTCCTTAATAATTACAATGAAGAAAATCTAAATCGTGACTGTTATTTTTGGTATTTTCATTCAATTTGGAAAACAGTTTACCTAAATCCGAGATAAAAAATCATATGCATAAAATGGAATGATAAATATAAAAAATAAAATGCCCAGAAAAATATATATAAATAACTCAAGTTGCTTCAGCTATTTATATCTGAAGTTATCTACTGAAGTTGTTTCAGTTTTCATTTAATAGTTTGAGAGAATTTTGAGACAATCAGAATTTGTCTCAAATATGTTTAACGTAAGAAAACATGGTATTATCACAACTAAAGAAAGAATTTCAGTGTCATATCAATTATTTCGAATAGCAACAGATTAACAGTTTAGAAATAAGGTTGATCTACCAGTGCAATTCAATTCAATTTTTTTCCAATATTTTTATTAAATGTAATCTATTTAAAATAATTTAACACAAATTTCATGTAGAATTTAAGTAATTAGTTTATTTTATCCACATTTAATTCAACTGTCCAATAAATAAGACTGCGATCCATTATGGGTTAAATTGATAAAACATAGTATTATCACAAATAAATAAAGGATTTCAGTGTTATTTTAATTTTTTCTAATAGTAATAAATTAAAATTTGAGAAATAAACACATTCCAAGAGTGTATATTTACTGTCGACTTCTCTCTCTTTTTATCATTTGTTTTACTACCTCCGATGTATATTGTCAGGTTAATTGTTTGTAGCAATTATTTCTATCCGAGAGAGAAACTTAATTAATCTAATTTAAGACAATATCAATAATATGATATCGCAACTAGTTTCATGAACGAATATATGTAAATAAAAACAAAATTTTATTTAGAAATAATAAAAAATAATTTTTATCTTTATATTGAAAAATAAATTTTAAATTTACAGTGCTCCAAAATTTATATTCATGTTTTAATTCAATATAGCAAATAAATTTCGACAATTAGAAAATGCATTTCTAACACGAGAAATTTATTTTGAGGCATGTAAAACATTTTCACATTAGACAAATAATCTGTTTTCTAACTTGAAACAGATTCGGTGCAGTAATTTAAATGAAAGCGTCTCATTAATATTAAATTAAAAACATTCATGTGAGCTCATTAAAAGAAATAAAATGTGTTTTATGCGTAGTTTAAAGACTTTCTTAGGAAGTAATTTACAATTTTTATTGTATTAGTTCAAGTTTGCTGCTTCAGCCAATTATCCCTGCCATTTCATTAAGTAATAAAAAATTAATGGTAATCTATATTTTTACTATTTTTTTATATACGAACATAGTAGCAATTGAAATTAAAATTTAAAAAATAATTAAAAAATGTTGATTCAGTTTAAAAATATCTTGGAGCTAGAAAATTTTCATCAAGTAATTTCAAATTTGTTTGCAAGATTCAAATTTTATAAGCAACAGAAAACGATTTTAAAATGGCTGATTTCTAATTTATTTTTTTACACAACTTTTAATTGCAAGTAATTTCATATTTGTGTCTTGATTTATACAAAACTGTAGAAGCCAAGAGATGCTTTATTTTCAAAATTGAATTAAAGATTCGAATGTTCAACAATCAGTAATGTTCCTTAGTTTGCTTTTAAATAAGTTAAAAATACCAACTAAAAAAAGTAAAATTGCCAGCGGAAATAATCTATGCATACAATTTTCCTCCATTCTGCAAAACTTTTAAATGTTTTATTGGTGAGATATTCCTTAGCATGTTCAAATATTTGAGAACTGAATTTCTACTAAAAAGCAAACTGCAAAACCTGCATGTTGTTTTAAATTATTAGAACGTTCAGTGACATTTTTGTACTTTTTATAATTAAATAATTTATTTATAAACATGCATATGAATTCTGTTAACAATTTAATCTTATTTATGAAAGAAACATTAAGTATTTATACATTTATTTTAGAATATTTAGAATAAAACTGTTTTAAGATCATTCTAATTAAATATTAACCAAATCATTTCGAATGATTTAAAACTTGTAATAAAAGAAAATCGTAACATTTTTTAAAGTCAATTTGAGTATTTAAAGTTATTGAGTATTAAAGTCAATATTGACCGCAATATTGACTTTCAGTCTTTTATTCCAATGTAAACCGTTTTCTGAGATGACTTCTGACTAATACTGCTCGACGTTTTCGTTTTTGCGCACTTTTTTTTCTTTTTTAAAATTGAATAATAAAATTTCAAAGGTGCGTTTTATGTCGTTATTTTTCGGAAATATAATACTATCATATCATATGCAAATTTATGTTGAATTTCTTCAATTTATAGGATAGAATACTGGTGTATATACTCCCAGTCATTTTACTGTCGAACTTCTAAACATTACCATTATTTTCAGAGGAAAAGCATCCCCAAATCTTCACATTTATGTCTGTATGGTTTTACTGTCTGTTCAATATTCAACGGATTTAATCACTCTCCTGACAGGCAAATCACCAAATATTTGTATTCTTTTACTCAAATCATATTTTCTTTGAACTCGCCAAAGAACATCTTTTAATAAATACAAATTGTTCCAAAATTTTCTTTTCGATAAATGGATAAATTTGTCATGACTTATATTGAAATATAGGAAAATTTTTAGTACATAAATCTAATTTACCTATAGTTTCCTGAAAAAACATATTACTTTTTACTTTTTAAATCACATTTATTTTTCCAGTACAAAAGATATATAGAAAACAATATAATAAAAAATTCACCCTTTTTTTTCGGCACCATATCTACGCAGAAACTTATGAACATTCGCAGCATGGTTTTCGAGAGCATTTTAAACATACAGTTTAAGTAATAGTATAAAAATCAACCTGTATATTCTGTAGATATTTGTCTTGGTATATTAATATATTTAGAATTTTTTTAAATACATTATCACTAGAAAGATTAATTATTTGAACAAACGTTTCAGAATCAGTCGAATGCGAACTTTCATTGAAAAATCTTCTGCACAAATATCCTCATCACTAAAATCACTTTCTGCTTTATTTAATAGTCACTAGAGCTCTGCTTCATAACAAGGATTAAAAGGTTGGATGATATTTCGAGGACCAAGTTTTAGAGCCATCTGCTAAGTGTTGTATAATACTGGAACACTAAAATTGCGGTGCGGTCTCACAATAGTAGTGCAAAGAAATAGCTGAAATATTTTAAAAATCATCTGCTGAACCCAGTTGAAAAATTCCACGTGCAGTGAAGGTCATGAAATAAGAAGCTACGGGGTCAATCCATTCGAGTGATCTAAAAATAGAATAGGGGTAACCGAAAATCAGTCATTGCAGTCTGAGATAACGTATCTCCCCAGTTTAGTCAAATTCTTTAGCATTACTCTTACCTTGATTATTTTTTGCATAATGTAAATTGATTTATTAAATTTGTACATTTGTCAAAATGACAGTAATTAAAATTCATATTTAATTAAATACATAATATTCGTCTTGTCCAGTAAAAATAATTTTGAATCGCAAAATAATTTTTTGACTTTTGCTGAATAAGAAAAGGAAACTGAAGAACTGAATATCAACGCAAATCTGCCATTTTTCTTAATATGCAAAAATTATGGTAGATTGACAAAACGTTCGTCAAATCTGAAATACAAAAATTGTAAAATTTATGAAAGAATTTTACAAAAGGTGCCAAATATTTAGAAAGGACAAAAAAAAAATTGCTTCCATAAAGAAATATCACTTTCAACAGAATGTCTAGATTTATTGACACTTTACAAGCACAATTTTTCTTCCCACCTTAACTTGCAAACGATTAGAGATAGGATGCAGTTGTTGTGATTTATATCCTACTTGAGATCATCCGCCACTCATTTTCATTTGAGAATTAAAGTCAAAATTAAACTGAATTTTATTTAAAAATACCATTTAAGAAATTAACTAACATTCATATGCCTTTAAGGAGAAAAGCATAATTCACTAGAAAATCATGGCAAAAAACAAATTATCAGGATTTGAAACTTTGTAAATAAAGAAAGAAATGTTAACATTATATTCTAACACTTATAAAAGTACTGAATTGATACAGATAATTGAAAAACAGAAATGCATCTAAAGCAAAAATTAATTTCGAAAAACTAATGAATTTGAGAAAATATATAAACATAAAAAAAATTCAAACAAATTAACTTTTCGTTTCTGAAGGAAACTAAGATAGAGTTTTATGAATATAAGAAACCAATTATAAGTCTTTCTATGACTCCCTAATATGATACCTATTCACCTCTCATTGTAGCATATGGTATAGAATTTACATAATATTCAACAGATTATGCATGTCCTTATGAACATAATGCCATAGCTACTTAAATGTCATAAAAAAGTTCTTACTATGAAACAATATAATAAAATAAAGCGCATCCCAAACATGCTTCAAGGGATTAAACTCGGATGAGAACGCATGTCACTTCATTCGAAATACGTACGTACTTTTGAAAAAAAACTATCCTTCCATACTGTATTAAAATATCGGTAATTCTCATCATTGGAGTTAAAACAATTGTTAATATCACAATAAAAAATGCGTCCATATGGTATTATGCTATCTTAGCAATTAATTTATGTATTCAAAACGTTTCTTTCCTAGATATAAAATTGAGTATGTCAATTCCATATTTTGTTTCACCAGACTTTAATATATTCTCCCCAGAAAGATAAATTTCTCTGTTACCGACGGAAAGAAAAAGTTTCGAATTTGAATTCACCAATGGAAAAAAAATCCATAGTGAGATTATTAATTTAATTTATTAGGTACTTTTAGAATATTTCTTATTTCTATGAGCGCTTTCATGTTCGTACTGTAACTGTTTAACTGTTAACTTAATGATACTGACAGTTAACTTAAGGACTAAAAGAATTCCTTTACTTTTACTATGCATAGATATATTATGAAAATTTTCAGTATAAACATTTTTGCCTTTCACTGTATTGATCAGTATTTGTCAAATATGAATTAAAATA
>JAPMOR010019646.1:0-17656 GCA_026543865.1 Argiope aurantia | reverse complement strand
TAACTACACACACGTCGCAACCCTTTATAGGGTGCGGACTTCATTGTTGCATTTCATTCACAGATCATAATTTAGACCTGAATAAGAGAACGATCACCCCTGATCCAGTACCCTCAGTGGTATTACTTTCGACATGGACAACTTTATGACCACGACAGATTTATACGCGCGTCAGCCGCCAAGCACGTGGGGAATTTTCCGCCGGCGAGGTTCGAACTCGCAACGTAAGAAACGCGAAACCAACGCCCTACCAATCAGGCCATTCCGGCCCAAGCTATTTATAACAGATGTTAATGGTAAATGACGTCTACAGTGGTGTCATACTCATAAAACCTGGTCGACTGATAAGTGAAAAGAAGTTTGACGAATCGTGTTTCACACTTTTCCTTACAAAAGGACGGATGCACGTTAGGAGGACACCTGCGCAAGTGTAGGATCGAGACTGTCTCCTTCCAACTGTTAAGCATGGAGGTGGATATGTCATGATATGGGCAGCCATGTCGTGGTTTTTTATTGGACAGATCGTAAATCTGAAATGAAGGATCATTGGAGAGAAGTATAGAGAAATTTTAGCTGACCAGGTCCATTCTATGATGCAAACATTATTTACTGCAAGAGATGGAATTTTCCAGGATGATAATGCATTTATCCAAACAGCGAGATTTGTCCTGTCATGCTTTGATGAACACGAAGATAAAATTAAATATCTGCCTTAGCTCGCACAATTACCCGACCTCAATATAATTGAACCATTATCGTCTGTTTTCAATACGGAATCGATATCCTCCACCGGCATCTCTCCCAGAACTTTCACAATATCTCCAGGAAGAATGGTACAATATTCCTTTAAATACTATTCAGTACTTGTATACATCGATTCCTAGGCGAATCTTAACTTTATTACATGCCAAAGGCGGTCCTGCACTATACTAATAAAGGATTTTTTTATAAATCTAAGATTTTCCATTATTTTGATAACCACCTGTATGCAACTTCTTATTTATTTATGTATTTTATTTATTATTTATTTATTTATAATAGATACAGAAGCAGACATAAAGCAATGCAAACAAAAATGAAAGATGTTACGAACGATGGAAAGGAAATGAAACGACACGGCGGAAAAGAGAAAGAATTGATGTATGTTATTTCCATTGTGCTTCTGTAAATTATTCTTATTTTTAAAAAGGATTTTAAGGAAGTTTTTTTAACAAAAGAAGAAAAAATTTAATGCCAGTAAAAAAAAAAAAAAAAAAAAAAAAAAAAAAAGTTGAAACCCATTTCAACAAGCCACATATTCCTTGAGTGACTGAGGGGTCTCTGATTCTTAAAACGACCATCCAACTCAAGTTTCAAACACTGCGGGGATCTGGTCTAAACAGCCAATTTTAGGTTTGCTGGGCATGTGCATGACCTTGATATTTAAAAGTTTCATTAAATATATACAAATTTTGAGGTAAAATTATATTTTTAAAGCATATGATTTAGAATAATTCATAGTAACTATAGAATAAGTATGCAGAACAAAATTCCAAATAAAAAAATAAAAAAGGAAAAAATGTATTTGGGTGTCCCATAAATATCTTTCCTTCTACTAATATGAAATGAATACACAATATTTACTGTTTAAGATATTATTTATTTTCTTATATAGGTACCATTTTGCTCTGTTAAAGTCAAAATTCGGTCAGAGATTCTGTGCATGCAGACATATTCCTTCTCGTATACACATGCCTTTCAAGCAGGAATTTGCACAGAGTTTAAACTAATCAATAAACATGTGGCTTTAAATTCTCTCCTCTGTCGGCTCGTATGTTGCCTTGTGGATGGAGAATCCACCTGTCAACCTGTGGCTGCAGGTTCGATCCGACCTGTTGTAATTCGTTTTGGCTTCACTTTTTTTCATTTTTTTTTATTTTTTTTATAATTTTAAGTTTAGTAAAAACCATAATTTTTCTTTTCAAATACTAATCTTTCGACCAGAATTTACAAAGATTTAAATATTTTGTCTAAAAATACTTCTGAAATAAAGAAATTTTAGAAATAAAAGTCAAAATTCGGTGAGAGATTCTGGGCATGCGCAGACATATTCCTTCTCGTATACACATGGCTTTCAAGCAGGAATTGGCACAATTATAGAGTTTAAACTAATAAATAAAAATGTGGCTTTAAATTCTATCCCTCGTCGGATCGTATGTTGCCTTGTGGATCGAGTATCGGCCTGCCAACCAATGGCCGTAGGTTCGATCCGCGCTGTTTTCATTACTTTTTAAAATATTTCAGTGACATTTTGAATTATTTTTTAATGCATAATGTTTTTGATTATGCAAGTTATACAACTTTGTTGTAAGTGTAAGTAGCGGGTTTCAGACAGATGTCTCGCAGCATATTCTAAGAACAACACTTTTTTTGTTCTGAAACGCGTCAACAGATGGCAGTTTGACTCTGAATGCTGATTGGCTAATAACCATCAAGCCGCACGTTGCTCCTCCCTGACGCGCTATCCATAAAGCCACATATCTCTGTAGCTGATGAGGTGTCTAAGGTTCTTAATATGACAATCCAATTCAAGTTTCCAATACGATGGAAATCTGCTCTAAAAGCAGAATACTAAGAATAGGAATCATTTCTGCACATGTGCATGATTTTGACAGTTAAAACTTCAAATAAATATATAAAGATTTTAAAGAAAAATTTTATTTTTAAATTAATAGGTTTGGAATAATGCAGAGTAACTATAGAATTAATATTCAGAATATTATTAAAAATGAATAAAAAAAAACAAATATATAAAAAAGCATTTTGCGGTTAAAGCCCAAAATTACAATGCTAAGAATAGGAATCATTTCAGAGCATATGCACGATCTTGGCACTGCAAACTTGAAATTAATATATAGATACTTTAAAGTAATATTTTATTTTTGGATTATTAACTTTGGAAGAATTCAAAGTAACTATACAATGAGTATATAGAATAATATTCAACAAAAATAAAAAGATTAAATATATATAAAATCACTTTGTGGCTTCGAGACTCGAACTGACGACCAGCAGAAATCTGTGTTCCTCCCTGACGCGCTGTGCACCAAACCACATATCACCCGCGGGAGTGAGGAGTCTAAAATTTTTAATACGACAATCCAACTCAAGTTTCAAATACAGGGGGAATCTCGTCTAAAATCACAATGCTAAGTAAAGATATCAGTTCTGCGCAAGTACATGATCTTGACATTTCAAACTAATATAAAAATATAAATATTTTAACGTAAGAGTTTATTTTTGGATTATTAGATTTGGAACAATTCAGATTAACTATAGAATTAGTGTTCAGAATAATATTCAACATTAATAAATTAAAAAAAAAGATGAAATATATATATAAAAGAATTTTGTGGTTTCGAAACTTGTACTGAAGACAAGCAAAAATATGTGTTCCTCCCTGACGCGCTATCCACCAAACGACATATCTCTAGAGCGGGTGAAGGTTCTAAGATTCTTAATACAACAATCCAATTCAAGTTTCGAATAAAAATGGGAATCTAGTCTAAAAGCACAATGCTAAGAATGTTGCACGATACTTCAAACTAAAATATAAATATTTTATCATAAAATTTTATTTTTAATTATTTGGTTTGGAACAATTCAGAGTAACTATTGAATTAGTACTCAGAATAATACTGAACATAAAAAAAGATAAAATATATATTTAAAAAATCTTTGCAGTTTTGAGACTTGTTGTGAAGACAAGCAAAAATCTGTGTTTCTTCCTGACGTGCTATCCACCAAGCGACATATCTCTAGAGCGGATGAAGGTTCTAAGATTCTTAATACAACAATCCATTTCAAGTTTCGAATACGGTGAGAATTTGATCTAAAAACATAATGATATGAATAAGAATCATTTCTGCGCATGAGAATGATTTAGACATTTAAAATTTCAATTAAATTTATAGATATTTAAAAAAAAATTTGAATTATTAAAAAGAAAAAAAAGTCTATAAAAGTATTCGTCAGTAGTGAAGCTATAACTGTAACCTGCAAAACGCAGTAAAAACACCTTGTCGCTCTATCCCCCCGGCCATGCTTTCCTCCACCGTCGAAGGGATCTTTGATTCTTAATACAAATAAACATTCCTAGCTTGAAATATTATGGTCTTCTGGTCTAAAACCACAATGTTACGAATTGGAAAGTTTCTACGAATGTGCTGCAGTTTGACACTTAAATTTTGAATTAAATTTAAAAATATTTTGAAGCAAAATATTATTAAACAAGTATAAAATTTGAAAAATTCATAGTGATCTCTAGAACTATTAAGGCTCCTCAAAATAAAGATACGTAAGACGTAAAATATATATAACTAATCGTCAGGATCAAGACTCGGCCTTCCTTATTTCCATGATTGGAGTTATGAATTGTACGTGGAAATTTAGACCTGGCGTGACTTGATGAGTATAACGAGAGCTCTTTTTTCGAATGTCGTGTCAATGAAAAGTTTTATTTTTTGTTATTTTGTATATTATACTCTAGACTAAACCTACAGTTACTACGAATTATTTTAACATTCATTCTTCCTAAAATCAGATTTTACGGTGAATATAAATTGAATTCAATTTATAGATGTCAAGATCTTGAACATGGACAGAAATCGTTCACATTTATAGCATTATACTTTTAGACCAATGACCCATCGGTTTTCAAGCTGGGAATTGTCAATAATATATAGAATCGTAGACTACTTTGGCTTACGATGAAAGCATATCTACAAGGCATTAAAATATAAACCGATATATGTGATGTTTTATAAACCAATGTAGCTGAATACGAAACCGGAAGTTTAAGTATTTCCAACATCTTATCAAATGCATGCCTCCCTGAATTATAATTTATTTTATAATACGTTCATTCAGCAAGCTACGCGTATTAGAATACATTTTGAGTACCTTTTATTCCGAAAGGATAGGCAATTGCATCTCCTTTGGAACATTATGTTTACAAAGCCTTTTCAGTACAAGACAAATGAAAACCTTAAATAAATGTTTTGAAAAACTTTGATTTCGTAAAAAATTTCATACGCAAAACATGCAAAAATTCCAAATTTGCATGCATTTTACCTTAAGTGTTCCAAAAGCAATACACTTTAAACGGAGTAGTTTTTCTTTTAGAGCTGCCTAATGTAACTTTCAACAACGAATTTTGGGAAATTTTCAATTGAAAAATGCACATAATTCTTAGATTTTAGTTCATTTCCTTCATCATAGTTGTAAATGTGTTGTGTATAAAAATAATTGAAATATGTGCAATAGAATTTTTTGTAGTGTTTTGCTTTTTCTTGCAATTTTTACGCAAATTAATACATTTTACAGAATCTCTATTGGCACAGAATTTTCTGGTCAATATTTTTCATTATTTGCAATCACATTGATACAGAAAATGAATTGAAATAGCTCATTAGAGGGATTTTTCAAAAAATTGTCTCTGTAAGGAGACAAATACCTTAAAATAAAGCTTCTAACAGTTCCAATTCTAATTCGTCGTAATAAGATAAACGTCGTGAGATTTCACACACTGAGGAAAAAACTATGAGCTCTGAGAATTAAATTTTACTTTAATGAACTTAACTTATTACAAACTAACTTTACTATATTTTACTTTAGTTATGGCATATTAAAATATTTTTAGCTTACGAGATAAATGTAATTTGAATAATAAATTAATTTGGTCACTTCATAATAAAGAGAAAAAAAAATTAAGTCGCACCAATTTGTGCGAGATAAGGAACTAAGACATCCAAGTTTCTACTCAGTTGAAAAGTTTGTCAGAACTTGTACAACCTACATAACTTTATGCAAATATGGATGAATTTGGTGCGAAATATACTTCCCCATGGCCCTAGAAAGGGTTAAAAAAAAAGGTTCAGCTACACAAAGGTTGGTAATTTTGGATAAAAAAACATAATTACATTCTGTTTTTCTATTTTACAAATTTAGTTTGAATGGCTCAAAAAAGTTTCATATATTCCTTACTATTTTATTATAGCCGACTAAATATTTTAATATATAAATACACGCCCGTACTTCCGAGTTTATTTTATTTTATTTTATTTTATTTTATTTTTTTTTTTTTTTGCTGCTGTTGTTTGCGACAATTTATTTTCGCTTAATGTATAAATTTAGTTTCAGGTGTTACTTTTTATCGTCATTTTTTAAAAAATCTAACAACTTTTTATTCGCTAAATTTAAAAATATTCATGTATATTGTGAAGAGGTTTACCGTTCTGTACTGGATTACGTAGCATATTTTTATATATTTAATAATCTACCCGTCTCTTAAATTTTAAGTATATCAAATTGACTCTCCTTGATTTAGTCTTGGACATACGATATTAATATTGGGGCATCGTTCTTGTGGATCTAACCGATGTTCTAAATCCTGGCCAGGCTTTAATTGGTTCTCCTATTATAGACATTTCCCTCTGATTAGACTTCAATTTCGCAGTTCACTGGTTCAATTATCAAATACAATTATTATGAAAAGCTCTTACCTGTCAGAAAGGAGTCGAAGGCAACGATTGTTTTATAATCACATTTATTACGAACATCACACATTACCACAGGCACAAAGACACACAAAGACAAGACGCACTCGATTCGGATTCACATTCTAGTACTAACTGCCGATGGTTAGACTGAGTATAAACAAACCATTGGTGAAGCCCACAGCGTCCTCCGGTGGAGAGCCTTGAGGGTTCAAATTAAAGTTTTAACACCCTCCTCCACCGGTTATTTTTTCTTTTCGATTCAAAATAGTCCTACAGATAAAACTATTTTGTCTGAAGCAAATTCGGCATAACGCAGTGTTCAGTAAGAAAACGAAATAAAAATAGATAAATATAAGAATTTCCTTCTAAATTTATGTTTTTATAATATTTGTTTCTGGCCCCGTTTGGATTACGTCAGTCGAGAAATCAGTATTTGACAATACTGACACAAACGGTTACTAATTTGAAACCATGTGTAAATTACGAATAGAATATAGATTAGATATTAATGTAGATTGACAACATAATTTCCTTTTATAATGTATTGAGATATTTTCCGCTTCTGCTCTATTAGATTCAGCTTCTCGTACTGGGAGATAAACTTCGATTTTAAATTACTGTTAGATATTATTCATAAGTAAATTGGTAAAAAAAAATGGCATCTGTTACAGGATTATTTTTCCTAATTTTATAAAGCGTTTTTAATCTAAATTATCATTTGAAAGCTTCTTTACATTGTATATCCAGGTGATAAATCATGAAATGCAAATACACACACACACACACATATTATATATATATATATATATATATATAAACAATATTGAATTCTTTCGTTTTCCTAGTAAAATTAAACAGTTATTAGAAATTTAATTAATATAAAATTAAATTAAACAATAAAAAGATGCAAATAATTTAATAGAGGACAAATCTTAACTTCAGCGTTGCAACTGCATTAAAAAAATTTAGGAGACCATAGTTCGACCCAACACAAATATATAAAAACGATTCGGATTGCAATTAAGCAAAAAAAAAAAATCAATGAAAAAAAAATCGAGGGTCAGATCATAAGCCTCCTTCCTTTTAAGTGAATGCATCCGACGCTACACGATGTTTTAATTTAAATAAATCACAACTGAACTTACACTTTACTACTTAAACCTAACTGCAATTAAATCTGATCTTACAATAGCAGGATTTGCTTACTATTAAAATTAACGACCTTTTAAACTATCAATGAAAAGGGATTTAGAGCTGTTTGGTTAAATTTATAAACCCTCCTCAATGAAGTATCTTTTGATTAAAAAAAATTAACTTTTGTAAGAGAATTTGAGAGAAAACATTTTTTTGAATTCAGAAAAATATTTGATACGTTGTTAGAAGAAAATGTATACATGATAATTAATGTTCGCATATGTAATGGGGAATAAAAGAACACACCCAAAGAACGCGCTCGCATTGAAACCACACAGCAGTCGCATGCCGGCTCATAAAAACGGCGTCCGGGTGCGAGAGATGTGGGGTCACGGAAGCCTTTCATGGGCCACCAAAATGTCTCCCTTTTCTTTTGTAGGAGAATAACGAAGTATTTTTTTCTTTCAAAATTTAAATACAATCAAAATCAATCTGATTTTGATAAAGATAAAAATACATAAAAACATTGTAAAAAGAGTAGGGAATATTCTTTAAGTCCAAAGTAAAGAATAAAATTCAGATGATTGAGTTCATAAAAAAAGTCCAAATTCTTCACAAAATTCCTGATCACAGCAAAGGACAGTCTAGTCCATCGCTGAATGTCAGTTTTCTTTCCTTCCTAAAAGTTTCATCACTCTGCAGTATGAACATGGCATACACGTCGCTAAAGTCCATATTCACATCCTTCCAGTAGCATGCTGGGAGAAGAGTATTCGCCTCGCGGGATATGGAAAAGGAATATATATATTAATAACAATGCAATGCACAACAATAAAACAATATCACGAAAGAAGACAATAATAAAAATCAGCAATGAATTTTTCTTTAGATAGCTCAGCGTCTTCTGAAGTATCTTCTGTTTAATTCAGGAGCAACATTTTGCAGTTATGAAGGTAATAGTTTTTAATCAATACTTTCTCATATATTGCAGTCATCAAAAAAATTCGAACTCGAGATATTTAAGAATCTCCTCGTTTCAGTTCTTTTCGAATTCGAAATACACAGTTCTGACATTTTGTTTGTCTGTCTGTCCGACTGTCATAATTCAAAAATGCTTTGAGCTAGACGTATGAAATTTGGTATACTAGCTTCGCTTACGTTAATACAATAAATACAAAAGGAAGACTATCGCTATATCGTAAGAAAGATCGCTAGAAAAGAAGCCAGATCGATGTAATTCGAGACACAGATTTCACTTAATACTAGACACGCATCAAATCTCGAATCAAATCAAATAAGGAGTTGACCTTGTATCGCTCTGCAACGCGATATTTCAGAAGACTGTAGATGGAATGACTCAAAAATACAATGCCTTAAAAGTAGTCACAAAACCACATACCAAATTTGATATAAGTGTCATTCAGCGTCAAATTTTGGTTTACTTCGGAACAACGTGTCTAAAGCACAAATTCGAGTTTTGGATACTATTCACCGTTTGTCAGGGATTCATCGTCAAAACACACGCCAAGGTTCACACAATTGATTCAGTAAAAATACTAAAATCACGCCAAAAGTTGATATTTCGTAACTATTATACGCCAATGCCAGCCAAGGCATTCTTTGATATCACACCTTTATGAGAGTATATGAGAAAGTTTTAGGTGACCACTCCCGCTGGTCTTTATGCAGTGTCCATTTCTCGTTATGATTCGGATGGGCCAAGTGCATTTCTTGCATTATCTATTAGCAAAAAGATATTCATTTAAAGAAATGGACGTAATCGTTAAACATCATGAATCAAAATTTCATTAACAGTAGCAGGTGTAGCCGAAATGTAAATTTTATCGAGTCGATTATTTCGCAAGCTAGAAATCGATACCCGATGGATAGAACTACTATTTTCTTTTGCCAAAAAATTCATGTGTTCGCTATCTCATCTCGTATTAAAAATTGAAGAAAAATGAAGAATTAGTGATAAAAAAAATTCAATTTCACTGGAAGGCAGGAGTGGATTCAATCATTTGGTGATCCTAGGCATTACACATTACGTGGTCCCTCCTTTAATAAATAAATCGATTTGATTTCATATTTCACCAGCAATTTAAATTAAACAGGCTGTTCATAATTTATTTCAGTTTATTTATATTATTTCTACAATCCCTTGAAAATTTGTATGCATTTACAAATTTATAAGCAATTTTTGGTGATCAGCTAGATTATTGGACATATCGATTGCGTTCAATTGTAATGTTATCCTTTATACAAAAAATCTTGATGTTTATGATTTTTTTTGAATTAAATTTTTTTAATCAGTTAAATGCCATGTAGTCTATAATTGAATGATAGCAAAAGCTACCATTCAGTGTAAAATTAGATGCGTATGAAACACACCTATGTTCAGTTTATATTATATTATATATATATTCAGTTTCAGTTCAGTTATCTTTGCATTATCCATAATGTGAATCGCCCGTGATTCAAACCTATTATTTAATTAGGTACGCTCATCTCTGTTACAATTAAAATATAGTAAAGGATTAAGCATGAAAAGGATCTAGACATTTAAAACTTTCATTTTAAAAGCCTCACTCACACTTGTTCTATTCGTTGTATGAATGAACTCTACATGAGTCAAATCCCATTAACAACGGAACTGGGAAAATTACTTTCTAATCACACAGGGCAGTGCAACTTGGCCTTTTTACTTTCTCGTATGCTTTATATAGGTATCGTCCAAAAATTCGGACTCGGGATTTTGACGAATCTCAACATTTTAAACGTTCCCGAGTTTGAGAAACATATTTCCGGAAAGTGCCCGTGTGTCTGTGACAAAGATAATTAAAAAACGCTTTGAACTAAATAGATGAAGTTTGGTATATGGTCATTACACCAAATTTGTAGTTTTCTGTCAAATTTTAAGCAGAGGAACTCTGCCGGATGCTGGAATATAATTTACATGAATACTTGAATGTAAGTTATCGTGTTAACTACAAAACGAAGAAAGCTAGATGAATGAAATTCGGCGCACATATTCAATAACTATACTGTTGATGCTTGTCAAATATTGAGCTAAATCCAACTATGAAATGAACGTTTATCGGTCTATCATTTCAAACGATTAAACGCAATATAAAATGAAATAATTTAAATATATCAAATTCGAATACTATTGTTACAAACCTGCAATTCGGCTTCCCAGCATAGTTTATTCCATCAATAGAAAGAAAGTTTTACAGTCATCTGAATGGGACAGAGTCCAGGTGGCGCGTCAAAGGTCCCGGAGCTTGGCGACAAACTTGGCGACTTGGCGACGAATTTGGCGACTTTGGCGTCAAAATAGATAATACCCGAAACTTCTAGAATTTTCCCGATCCGTCCAGTAGGAACCGAGATACGCCTCGAACGTTCCTGATTGGTTGAGAGGCTTCTAGCCCCGCCTCCTTAGACCTATAAAAGAGGCTGCGGCTGCCAGAAAGTCAAGTCCGAGCGGAGTACGACGACGAAGCCAGTAGTCGAGACGACGGAGTAGTCCGAAGACGGAGCGGAGAAGGCGGAAACGACGGTGAGCAGCGACAGAGTCAAGCTCGTGCTGAACTGAGCTGTGCGCTACTGTCTACAGTAGATTCTGGTTGTATGCTGCTGTGTATACTCCACGTCTCGGGTGAAGATAATCATCTTCTGTGCTGTATATAGTTGTCGCTTTTGTGCTGTCCTGTGTGTCTTCGTGTAAATAAACGTCGTTGTTTTTATTCTACTTCTGCCTGCTGATTGAGCGTTCTTACACCATATCACTTCCACTATCCAAATGAACCCCGGTAAAGAAAATTTCGTAACACTATTAACCGCAAGCCAGGGATTCATCGCCAAAAAAAATAGCCAAGAATGTCACGACAGATTCAGTAAAAATACTGAACCCAAGCCAGAAATTAATATTTCGTGACTATCGATCACCAATGTCATCCAAGGCGCTGGCTAGGAGTAAATGGGAGCACATTTTGAGAACACACAACACAGAGTTGGATGATAGAAAACGAACCAAAATTTAATAGTACTCTAATATCTTAAAATTAATAGAATATGTGTATATTTGACGATTAACTTAATATTTTTCCAATCGAAAATCTGCTTCTCCTCCCTTTCACCACCAAGAACCTGGGTAACCGACTATTCGAAAGTTTACTTACCTGGTGTTGTTATATTCATGTTCCATTTTAAAGCAACACCAGGGCTATTTTGGGATGGGCCTCGTCATTTTGAGCTGTGGTCAGATGATGAGGACGATACCTGAGATGGCACCCCCGCCCCTCTCCAAACTTCCACACCACACCAGAGGGAGGTCATTCGACCCCGATGGATTTAGCGAGCACCAGATCCGCTTACACGACGGTTCTTCGGCGGAATCTAGTTTCGAAGCTGAAATTCTCCGGCTCAGATCTCCGCGACCCGCTTATTCGCAAAACCTCCTCTGTTTGATTCTTGCGAAACACTGGTGCTGGTAGAAATGAGTCGAAACGAGTATTATAGGTTAAAAAAGTATTGTAATTAAATGACACAGATTTAGTGTGAAATAACCTATATCCTGCATCCATTTCGCTTTGGGGCTAAATTTTATCCTCAGTTATGATAATTAAATTCTTATGAATAACAGAGTCCTGAATAGAATCGTAACGCAATTCACTAAAACTGACTAAAAATTAATACTTCAAATGTTATGAAAATATTTTACATAATGTTATTTTATTATTTCATTATATAATGCATTTTAATATTACCTTAGTCCGATATTAAAAGGTGTCAAGACATTTTAATTTGTCTAATTTTATTTAAAAACAGTAAGCACTTCTTCGCATTTTGCCTAAAAATGAGCGAAATCCTATTCTGCGTCAAATATTTCTTACTAATTTAAAAATTCCAAAAAACTTCTGAATAAAAATAAGATTATTTAGCCTTCGCAATGTAATCCTGGCATAAATTGCTATATGAGTGTGGTTTTGTATTGTATAACCTTAAAATGAAGCGCTGTAAATTAGAAAATATTCATTCATTTAAACTTGTTTGAATTCACTTTAATAATGTATCTAATCGATAATGGAAGAATCCATTTTTGAAGTATATTCTGAATTCTTTGGAATTTGGCCTTGGTAGAAACGAGTAAGTTAAAATTAAGAAATCTGGTTTGTTTGCTGTTTTTCTATGTTATAAAAAAAGTGAAATCTTTCAGAAATGGGGTGAGGTTATTTTATCACTGTGTAGAAATGCTTTTGTCAATCAACATTAAACAATTTTTTTTAAAAACAATTTTTTTTAAATAAACTTTCTACTGTCGATTTTTAGCACAGAGACAGAACTCGAATTATAGAACTCGCTAGACCGTACGCGCGTGAGTGTGTAAAATAAATAACCAAAGTAATTCTGATTTTTTTTTATATAGCACGCTTAAGATATATTTTTTTTTTAAATTAAAGAAAAAATATCTTACGAAAATAAATTTGATTTCTCCAAAAATGTAATTTTTAGATTACTTTAAAATTCTCGAAATTTTGCTCACGATCGAAAGTTTTGAGGGAAAAAAGTTAAAGAAATTGTAGACCCAAAAAATAATTACATGCAGTAAATCTGGTACATCAAGGCCTGGATGGCTGCTTTGTAGAGGGTTTTGAATCATTTTTTCAGCATGCATGTCGAACTGCGCAAATTGCGAATAGAAAATAATCTAACAAATACTATATCATTTAGGATACGGCTTGTAGGTAGCCAAGGTTTTTCAGATAGAATATGGGCCGGAAGAATCATTCATCAGAGGAAGGGATTGACACACATAATAGTATTCGTCACAAGTTTATTTGGCAGTTGACCCCATAATACTTTTTTAATCGACACTGTAGGTTTAGGTAGACTCGAAATTTCGTTAGCTTTACTGTACGTATGCGCAATGGATCATCCAAAAATTTGAGTCTTCAATCCGTTCTCCAAACTAGGTAAGAAATAGTTAACCGAAAAAAACAGTGAATTTCGAAAGTAGTAAAAGTATTACAATATTTTTATCTTATAATAATATTTCCGACCCGTAACATCAAAAAGATGGCAGATATCAAAAAAATTTCAATGCAGAGGTTACCATGCAATGAAGCAATTTTCGTCTTGATTCATTAAAAAAACTTCATAATTTCAATAATCGTTGAGTTGAAAGGAAGTGACCCCCTCCCCCACAATCGCCTTCTTTAAGCTGGAAGATCCATCTATGAACTCGCATGAGATTTTCACATCTATTATAATATTCATATAATTCAAAAAGTGCTTTTTTGTCGATGATTATCTAAAAACTCCGGCCGGAGAAGATTTTTCAGAAATTTTTAGAAGTTGCTCCATGAAAATTACAGCTAAAAAGTTCTTTAAATGGAATCAATGTAAAAGTAAATTCAGAGAAAAAATGCCACTGGATCCTTTCATAGTTAACTAACAATATTACTATACTAGCCGCCCTTGGCGACCAGCCGGTTCGCCAGTATTATCGCTCGCTACAACTTTCAGTTAAATATTTTAAGTAACTGGTCTCTTAATTTACTATAAATATTTCGTTCAATTTACTATATATATTTTGCTAATTTCTTCTCATTTCCGGTAAAACTACAACTTTAAATTAAAGTGGAAATGATGAAATTGCAATTAATAAAGATATTTTTTCATACAACCAAGCGTTTTATTTTATTTATCATCTTTATTGTTATTTATTTATTATTATTATTATTGAATATGAGTATTGCAAACAGAATCGCTCGATATTTAAATCTTATGTGAATTACAAAATATTTTTCATAATTTATGTAATATCTCAAAGAATAATTCAACAAACTTTTCTCAGATTCAGCATAAAATTCAGTTTAGTTTTGCTTTCAAAAGGATTGAAAATCAATAATAATATTTTGTTCCGACCTATAAATATATTCCAAAAATTATGAAGTCTAAATTTAATGCAGTAAGGTATCATATTCTGAGAAATATTCTGGGCACACCAAATTTTAAATAAATGAATGAATGTTTCTATTTTCCACGATCAACTAAGACTTATTTATGAAGTTTTGAATGTTAAAAATTTAGAAAAACTCAACATTTTCATAATCTTAGGCCAATTAATCTTGAAAAACCTGCATGCTGATTTTCTTTGAAACGATCGATGGAAAATCTAAAATTATCGTTTTTTTATTGAACAGTGATATTCAAATTTTCATAAATCAGTCAGTTTAAGTGATTGATTTAGTTGATTAGAAATTAACTCTTTTTATTTAAAATATTAGTGTTTCAAGAGCATTTTGTTAATCGTGATTTCCACAGCAGAAGCTTTATGTAAAATCAAAAATTCGTTATTTATTAGAGCATTTATTGAATCAAGTTACATAAAATATAATCATTTTCCATTTAGACCATTTTAGCAGATCTGTGTCTTACTAAACGTTTACAAATTAGCTGTGTGGCCCTGATTTGAATGGATATCCTATTCATATTAAACAAAACTTGCCTTAAAATAAAACTGATTTATTTGTTTAATAATATAGAGAGTATAAAAGATCATAAAATAATTTTTCTTGAATTTATTTTTTAGAAAAAATATTTCATATTTGTTTCATTTCCTACAGACATGTGCCGAAAATTATATTTTTGCAGAATTCAATTCCAAAAAGATTTAATTTATTTTTAATTGGAGCTTTAATGAATATGAAGGCAACGCTTTGAAAAAGCTAATTTCTTCCCATGAATGCGAAACGTACTTAATTTTAATTTTTATTTTTTACGAAAAAAATTATTGAAAAACATAGTTAAAATATTTATTTAAAAATTCATTAAAAATAGAAATTTAATTTTAAGATTAAAACATTAGTATCATTTAAAAGATAAATTGTTGATCTGTAACTTCATGTAAAAATATTTTTTGTGCGGTAATATTTTCGGAAGTTATAGCATAAACACGCTAAAATTTCGCTTAATTTTTAAATAAATAAAATTCTAATTTAAAATTCGAAAAAATAACCCCCAGGTGCACATTGCCGGCCTCCAAGGTATACACGTGCCAAATTTGGTAGCTGTAGGTTGAATGGTCTGGCCTGTAGAGCGCCAACACACACACACACACACACATTGAGCTTTATTATAAGTATAGATATAGATTAAAGTGGATATGTTCACTCTTCGCAGAAAGCTTTTCAAGTATTTGGACTTACATTTTTGTAGAGAAAAGAAAACCAAGAGCATTTTAAGACTTTTGAATATTCAACGATTATGTCTGAAATTTGATAAACATCTATAATCACGAGTTCAAGCGCGCAGATTAGATTTCAAATAATTAGCTGGATTGTATATCATCGTTCCTGCAAACCCACAAATAGACTGACCAAAAGAAGAGATGGAATGTGACGAAATTCTAACACAGGTAAATGATTGAATGGTTTGTCGCAAAAAAAAAAAAAAAAAAAAAAAAAGGAAGTAACTCCATTCTGTGGGAGAAAAAAAATTACTAATAAAACCCAGAATTATGATAAACAGAGGAAAAATGCTCTATCCAAACATTAATGAGAATGGAAGGGTTTGCTGCAAAAAGGATGTAGCTCCAACCTACGAGGAATTTGGAGTATGTGGTAAAATAAAAACTTGTTCGCTTGGTGCCAGAAAGATGTAGCTGCAATCGTTAGTTCTCGAGTTACCCAAGCGATGGAGCTGTTTGTGTCATTAATTTGTTGAGACAAATATACCCTCCTGACCTCCCTCCCTGACCCTGAGTATTAATCATTTCGTCTCTCCAACTAAAAGGAAACTTGCCAGAAATAAACCGGGATCCTCTAAAAATGTAACTAACATAAGCAACAAATTTCAAGTCCTCGATAATATCCTAATTGAAAATGAAACTCCCAACATTGCAGAAAATAAAATACCATCAATAATGTTGAAATACGCAGATAACTTTAATGAAATTTTATCCCAAATTGCCAAAACTGTCAACAAACTGAATAAAGGCTTCATAAAAATATTCCCAGAATCGGCTGATCAACACAAAGCCATTCAAAATTTCTGCAGGCAGCAGGGTTACGATTATTATATCATAACCCCCAAAACAAAAGACCATTAAAAGCGGTCATCAAAGGACTCCCCCACGAATACGACACTAAAATTATTGCCCATAACCTAATTGATAGTAGTTTTCAAGGACAAGGATAGTCCAACTTACCCAGTTGAAAACAAAGAGACCTCTTCCATTTTATATGGTTAAACTTAATGAAACTGAAAAAGCCGAGGAAATTTTTAAAATAGAACATCTGGATTACTTTAGTATCACAGTAGAGCCCTGCAGAGGTCGTAACCTAGTCTCACAATGCTATCGTTGCAACTTTTTTCACCAGGCAGCGAATGACTAACATAAAACCCAGACGTCTTGTGGCGAAAGCCACGAGACTAATGCTTGCGCGATTAAAGAAAAAAGTGAAACGCCAACATGCATTCATTGCGGCAAACAAGGGCACATAGCTGGTAGTGGGACAAATGTGAACGGACATTTGCGTACGGGTTATAAAAGGCCAATAAATCATGCGTAGCTCTTTGAAAAAACGGGGGTAGGGAGTGATTATTCTAGGTTTGCTAAAACATACGTTAACTGTTGGCAAGAGTATTTGGCAAGAAAATGTAGTGGTATTTTAATTAAATTTCGATGCTTAAATACAAGGAAAAAAACTTTTAGTATGTGTATATGCTGGTTCTGTACACACCAGACCGTCTGCCTATCAAATTTGGTAAATATATACTTTGGAGGGTAGGAAAGTGATTTTTGAATTTTTAGTTAGAATTTTAATGAATCAAAAATGAAGAGAAATATTGACTTTTTCCGTGATTTCAAGAATTACTTTTGCAACTTTTGTCTCCTTACAAATCATTCCAATACCACTCACCTCATTTAATTGTACTTTAAATTTAAGAAACAACTTTTTTTTAAGTGCCTT
>JAPMOR010019635.1:0-29814 GCA_026543865.1 Argiope aurantia | reverse complement strand
ACGAACTTTCAAATAACAAAATGTACAATAAAAATATACTTTATAAGGTACGGTAAACGATCTGCACAGATCTATCGACGTACTGGCTATACTGTTTGATTATTTCCATATGCTTGGAACATCGACATTCAATTATTTTGCTAATCATTTGTCATAAGAATCCGTAAGACGTCGTTACCCTGGTAAGGTAAAAATAAAAACATTTGCCTCTGGTTGGTCATTCCGAAACCCCCCCCCCCAAAACACGAGAACGAGATATCTCGTGATTCGACCACAA
The DNA here is from genome assembly GCA_026543865.1 of Argiope aurantia. Classification (NCBI taxonomy): domain Eukaryota; kingdom Metazoa; phylum Arthropoda; class Arachnida; order Araneae; family Araneidae; genus Argiope; species Argiope aurantia. The sequence continues at coordinate 29,537 of JAPMOR010019635.1, read as the reverse complement.
CGCTCGGCTTGCTAAAAACGAGAAATCTCGTTGTCCGTATGCAGTGTATTAAGAAGGTTCTCGAAATTTCAGATCGCCGTCTTAGGACAAGAACGATACTTCGTTCTTAGACTTCTACGCTATTTCAGGGAGAGGTTTTCAAATCTTATAAATTGGAATTAATGTTCCCCACGTCCACAAATGTGTTGGAACTTCGATGGAATATGAGTTGGATGTTGGAATTCTCTAATAACCAATTCCAAGAATTTTTACGAGACAATCTGTGCTTGAAAAATGGTGCCTTTAAGTAAAATATTAAAAATAATGAAACAGAAATACTTACTACAGAACAGTTCGTCAGATTCATCGATGCAATCCTTTTGCCCATCGCACAGTTTGTAGTTTTTTATGCATTGCCCATCATCACACATGAACTGGAATATTCCGCACTCGAATGGAACAGTTGTTGCAACGCAGTAAGCTCTGAAGTGAACCAAAATAGCTACCAATAAGTTCAGTTTTTCGACGAGATTCATCGGTGAGGCTACATCGGCAACTTAGACTAAGAATATAAACAAGAATTCTTATCTGTATATTGCCAGTAGAGATGCGAGATGATCAAATCTGAAATAATTATCTATCAAGAAATAAAAAACATATCAAAAATATTCCGTTTCTCAGAAATTTAAAATGCATTTGTAAGCTGCCAGGGTCTTAAAAAGTTTGAAATGTATATTTATGTCTTCATTCTTGGAATTCTATTTCATTCTAAATATTACAAAGAGGTAATCTTGGAAAGGGAGCTTTTAATCCTTCCGCGAAAAGTCTTGTTGTGACTACGAATTAAATGTTAAACTAATGAAATATTTTTATCCAACGGAATTCAGCAATTTTATTATCTTATCGGAGGAAGTGCCCAGTGACGCGTTTCAAAAAAAAAAAAAAAAAAAAAAAATCCGGGTAATTAAAGTAGTGAATCAATTCTGAATCCGGAAAGATAAAGGGATGTTGTTTTTAACGAGTGCGGAAAATTATGGTGAAAGCGTACAGCATAGCACGTAGCATATGATTGTTAAAAGCACTCATTTTAATAAAAGTGTAATAATAATGAATTTATTAAATTTATTTAACAATTTTATTAACAATGAAAGACTAACACAGAACGACCAAATCTGGTCCTTGCGCCATAAAACCAAACTAAACAAGATTAATAAAAGTGTCATGCTTCAAGTAGAAAATGAAAATTTTCTGATTTTGTATTTTAGTTCATTGATTTTCTAAAATGACCAAAAATAACCCACTCATTTTTTTTTCTAATTAAAACCGGATTAACAAAGACCATATACCAAATTTCATTCATCGAGTTGAAAGTGTTTTGGGATCATCGTGTTCACAGGTAGACAGATAAAATGCTAAAAACTTACTTTTCCAATTCAGAAAGTGGAGATTCGTCAAAATCTCGAATTCGAATTGTTTGCTAATTGCAATACTTTCTTTATGTATATTCACTAAAAAAAAATTAAGAAAAATCTTGAAATTTTAAGAAAAATTAAACAATGACAGTGTTCTCAATTTTCTTGTGTACTTCCACTATATGGTATTACATTTAGCCTTTTGAAGTGGTGTCAATCGACACGAATTTTGGTACTCTTTTCTTTGAGCATTTGCGAATATATGTTGCATAATTATTATATTTATTAAAAAAAATAAGAAAAAGACCAATCGACAAAGACGGTCTCGTCTTCTCAATTTTCTTGAGTGCTTCCAATGTATGGTATTGCTTTAAACTTCTTAAAGCAAAGTCAATCAACCACGAATTCTGAAACTCTTTTCTTTGACCATTGCAAACATTTGTTACATAACTATTATTTTAAGGTATTATGTAAGGTATTATTTTAAGGTAAGGTTCGGAGACGAATTTTTTAAAAATGGCGCATAAACATTTTTTACTGTACCAAATAGATAAAACAGGCTTGAAAGGTCACTATTAGAAGGAAAAAAAATACACTCATTGCCTTTAGTTTTTGAGAAAAAAAACTACTTATTTAAACAAAATTTAGCAAAATTTTCAATGTTAGGAAAAACAAAGTAAGTTAAGAAATAAAGAACATATTTACTTTTTATTTCATCTATATATAGCTCAAACTACATAAAATGTAACAGATAAACGATTAAAATTATTTTAATAAATAAAAGTTTTATGAGCATTTGAAGTTGCAGTTAATGATTTTTTTTGTCAAAATTTGTCTATGTTTTGAACTTGAAGTGTCTGTAAAACATGTCTAAATGAAGTTATCTTAAAATCTGCTGTCTATCACATTCTCAAAGGTTTTGTATACATGCATATTAAATTTCATGAAATTTTATTGAATTTCTTTTGAGATATCGTGTTTTCCGTGAATGAATCCCTCTGAAATATTCATTCTTCAAAAAATGCATTTAAATATTGAGCTTATCATTTAGTTCATCTAAATGCGCTGTTAACAAATGTAGTTTTCACGCTTTTATAACAGAAATGCCAAAAATAAGCAAACTAGGGCTTAGTTGATAGAGAATATAAATATATCAAATAATATTTTGGAGAGTTTTACGGTAAAAATAAAACAAATCGCTCGTTTTCGGTTAATAATACCACTATTTCCGATTTCTTTTTTATTTGTTGTGTATTATTGAAATTACTATATCTATAGTTTTACCTTACAGATATTAAAAACAGACTTTTTTAGAATATACGAAGTTTGAACTTTATTTTCAGATCATAAAAAAATCGTATTTTTCTTGAAAAAGCACCTTTACAACCTAGTAGGATACCTTAATAACGAAACCATTTGCTAAATGTCACGTAATTCATGCCATAATGCTAAATGTCACTTAATTCATGCCATAATGTTTAATACCATTTAATTCCTGAATAAAATTTCATTTCTTTATCTTGCCCGCAAGCATATGAATACGTAAACATATAAACAACCAACTCTGTCAGATTTAACGTATCTGGAATGGGGGGGGGGGGGCACATGCGAAGGACAAGTTTGATATTGTGAGCCAAAAGTTCTGCCGTTGCTGTGGTTTGGAATTTTGGGAGGTTTGTGCCAGCTAGATCATACTCTCACAATCTGACCACACTTCTTGGTTACCAGAGTAGTCTTAAAATAGTTTTCAAATATTTCAAAATAGAAAATACAACAAAACTGAACTAAACCTTCAGCTCATTGCTTGAGTGATTTAAAAAATGCATGCTTCAAATAAGACAGGGATTCGCGTATCACCCTAGCTTGCCACACCATTGGTTTTTTTTCATGTTCATTACATGATATTTTCCACCTTAACATTTAGAGTATACATATTTGTGCTCAAGAAATAGAATAAAATACGATAATGAAACTGTTTACGATTAATTATACCTTTATAAATAATGTAATTACATAGTTATATTATTAAAGCTTGTATAGAAAGTATTATGTCATGATTTTTGTTCCTGTATAAAATTTGTTTCCGTGAAAAATTTATAGTTTTTAGCCGCAGCACATCATAGTACGATGGACTCGATAAGGCAACATAGATTGATCATAAGTCCTTATCATTAGAATAAAATAATACAAATCCTGAAGTAGTTGTATAGTATTCAATTTTTTGTTCTGATTAAGATTTCTTGTTGGTAAATATACTGTATTTTTACTTGTATTGACATAAATTAGTTTTTGTTACCCAAAGCATATCATTCTAAATTATTGAATCCATGAATTCATGGAAATTTATGGTATGTTTCCTATTAAAATCATAACACATTATTTTTATCCTATAAATATCAAGTCCAAATTCTTTGATTGATTGGCGTTCAATCTATATCACGCAAAGATATTATTGACTGTCGAATACCGAAGCGAGAGTCTAATCACGAGACCGTTGGACAAGAAGATGGCTACTTAGAAATAAAGATTAAACACCAGAAGGAATGATCCCCTCGAAACTGTCTCGTATACTCTTCAATAAAAGAGCTATTACTGCCCCTTCCCCCTTGTCGCAAAATAGTAAGCCTTTATAAAGGCCGCTTTGGAAAACAATAGATATATTAGATCTTTAGTCTAAATCCAACACCTTTTCTGAAACTGCCTATGAGAATATATATTTTTGAGATCATTTTCTCCGTCAAACATAAACCAAAATTTGACGCAAAATTACAGTTGGGATCTACTACAAAACTACAGTACATGATAATATATCGAATTTCATTGATTTAAGACATCACTTTTACTAACCATTCATGCATGCCAAAGTATAGACTAACGATGGTCAATTCTTTCACTGATTTAGTTAAAAATTTAATAAGAATCCACAGTTGAAATGTTAAACCTGTGTACCAAATTTTATCTACATAGCTTTTTTACATTTTGTACTTGTCATATTCACTTGTACTCAAAAAACCAAATTTACATACTTCCTCCTAATAGATTTCATTTAAAATCTAACAGAAATCTACAAATTTGGTCTTAACTCTTTGATTACCAAATTTTTAAAATATTTTTCTCTGCAGTCGCATAGAAAATGAAGAAATAGCTTCAGTATTAAGCAAATCTATTCGATTTTTTAAAATGTTTTTACCCCCCCCGGGCTAAGATACGATGGCCAAATATACCCTCCCCCCCAAAGAGCTAATTTACTTAGAATTATTTAAGCTGATTTTAAAAGGTCAGTGGCATGTATATTTCCCGTTGGTAGTCAAAGGGTTAAATCCATATACCAAATTTCATTTACCGAGTTCAAAGCATTTTCGAGCCATTCTATTCACAGATAAAGTGATAAATTGCCAAAAAATTCGATTTTCTAATTTAGAGCGGTCTGAAATGCAGAGATTCGTTAAAATCTGGAATTCTAATTGTTTACCAATTAGTATACTTTCTCTTTGTATATGGAAAAGTAATAACAAAAGAAGTACTTACAGCAATTGTGTTCGTCGAATTCATCATTTATCCATTTTTCTCTTCGCACAGTCTGTAGGTTTTCATGCATTGACTACCATCACGCTAGAAATTGAATATTTCACACGTGGTCCGACTGTGGCTGCTAGCAACAAGTGAACCAAAATTGTACTCGGTAAGTTTGGTTTTTAAAAAAAATCCGTACGGCAACTTCAGCACCCAAACTAGAAACAGCAAAATTTCACATGTGTGAATCGGTTCTTCAGTTGTGAAATGATCAAATCTGAAACAACGCGGATCATATAACCGTTTACTAAGTAATAAAAAAAATGTTTTTGAAAGCACTTTCACTGTCTGGTCACTTCAAAATGCACTTATTTATAAACGGCCAGCCTCTCAAAAGCTTATAATCTTATCAACCGGATTGCTTAACTTTTTATCTGCGGAATTGCCCACGGACGCGACTCGATGATTAAAAAAGGAAATTCGGAATATTTAAAGGCATAAGGAAATTCGCAAGCGGAAGTGAAAGAGGCGTTTTTGATAGAAGCGGAAACACATGCTAATTTCGTAATCCAGACAATATAAAAACATTAAACAATAGATACAATAGATGTAGTTTTCCGAAACTTTTAAATATACTACTTAATTTTTGAGGCGCTTTGATTTTTAAGAAAATAAACTCTAGTTGCACATAACTTTTTTAATAAAAAACTTTTATTTCGGTAATTTAACAAAACCCTTTACTCAAAATAAGATGAAATAAAACGTTGGTAATGGTCTTCCCAAAACTTTCCCGCACACATTCTAATAAAGGTATTATCCCAGAGAACGCCTTGCATAGCATTGACGCACAGTAGTTACAAAATATTATCTTTGGTGTGAATTTTGCATTTTTAATGAATTGATCGTGTTATCCTTGGCGAATTACTTGGTGATTAATCCTTGGTCCTAAAATCCTAAAATCAAATTTTTGTTTTAGGCACATATTTCTCAACCGATTGAAGCAAAACTTTGACACAAAATTGTAATTACCAAATTTGATATATTTAAAGCATTTCGATTTTGAATTCTTGAGTTTGACAGTCAATCTGTAGTTAGAGTTTTTGCAAAATTTAATGAGTGTCTACACTGCAAATATTAAATCTCTGTACCGAATTTTATTCACCTAATTCTCTTCGTTTTGTAGTTATCATGTAAAATTATATTCCAGCAGCCGGTCTGGCAGACTTCCTCATGATAATTTTCACTCAAAATTTGATAGAAATTTGTAAATTTGATGTAAAGATCGTATATTTTGTTAATATATAATATATAAACTTTTTTGTTTTTGTTTATGTTAACTTCATCATTCAGTGAAACTGTCAGGCATTGAAATTGTACTATTTTGTCTTGCATAAGTTTTCGCACTTTACATGACATCATAGCGCTATTAAAAACATAAGTGTACGGTTCATTTATTTTATAAATTTCAAATTATTGTAATTTCGCTTCTTTTAGTCGTATCGTAAACAAATTCCTTCTTTTTCAAACTTCAACGACGGAAAAAAATCAAGCGATTAAATATTTGATGAAACAATGGAAACGGTTTGAATTTCAAGGCAGCAATGTAATCTGTTGTTGAAAATTAAGCATATATATATTTCAAAAATTGCCAAAATATAGGAAAAGTTCGTCTGACTATTAAATTGGTATAGTTAAAAAAGTTAATAAAAAAAAATTGAAATGATGTAAAATTCATTTATGTGCAATATTTTCGAAAGTTTTCGCGGAAAAGCCATCAAAATTCAGTTTAATTTTTAATTAATTAAAATTGAAATAATTTAAAAATTTCTCAAGTGCACATTTTTACCCTTCAAGATATACATAAGCTAGATTTGGTAACTGTAAGTCAAATAGTCTAGCCTGTAGGCCATCAAACACACACCTCTTTATTATTAGCAGAGATATATAACATTTTGATATCAAAACCAGTCATTAAATTTCATTTGGCTCATTCATTGTGTTTCTCAGTTATAGTGTTTTCATGAAGAATAAGTTCACATATAGAAAAGATACCCTTTGGCAGTTTTTGTGTTTGTATGTGTGTATATATGCTTAATATATACTAAATTATTTTATGCCATGGGTCAAATGCCCTCTTTAATTGGTCGCATAAATTTAAAGAGAGGTGTATTGTCTTAGGTGTCATCTGTTCATTTTGCTTTAGTTCAAAATTACGAAGTCCATCTTGAAATGATTCAGGTGTTACTTCAAAACGTAATATTAATGCAACTAAACTAAATAAGATTATCTGAAATATTAAGTCGTTTGTTGTTATTGAAAACACAAAGGAATTCAAAATTTTGGATATTAAGGAAGAAGGGAAAAATTTATTACGAAATTTCATTTTCACAAGCATTAAATAAATTAAATTTGGTAGAATTTGTTTTTAAAAATACTTTTTTGTTAGTGTGCCTAAAAAGCAAATTTGTAAAAATTTTAGGTTTTTTTGTTAATTTTTAGTTTTTAATTTATAATTCATTGTTATAAATACATTTGCTTCATTAATAAAGAGCAAACAAAAAAAAATTACTAATTTTCGTACACGAAAGTGAATTGCCATTGGTCAAATGGAAATGCTGGATATAGTATTTTATTGATAATAAAAACTGTATAGAAGCCGTCAATAAAATCTCAGGAATAAGAATTGATTGATGGATTTTATTGATATATACAAATATTATGAACATTGACAAGTGTCGAAAAACGAATTATATGCAATGTAGATATGATTTATGTTTTTTCCCCTCTCAACTAAGCAACTACAATATGAATCACAGAACATATCTAAAGCTTGAACTTTTTTCGACACGTCAAAGCTATTACAAGTAAGGATCGTTATATACCGATTATTGCGAAAGGAAACCATCTAATCATTACTGTCAAATTAATAGAAGGAATGCAGATAAGACTAGACGCCAGGATATCCCGTTAATCGAAGAACAGGAGATGAAACAGCAATTTTTCAAACTAATTAGATGCATTTTGTGAAGTATTTCTTACAAAAGAAAAAAGAGATGGGAGCAGTATCGTCATTTGGAATGATTAATAGTCAAGAAATTTCTAGATTTTGTTTAGGATTCGCTTCAAGATACCAGGATATTTGGCATCAATATCGAATTACTAGTTCTTTTGACAGCATTTTGGAAGTTGACCATTGCATAATTGATGGTGCTATGGTAATCACAAATTGACTACGCCTATCTGTCCTAGGGCACTCGGAAAAACCTGAATGACCGGACCGCCACCATAGAAACTCTGGCGGGAACTGTGGTTGAGTCCTAAGGGCCGTCACCGGCCCTGGTACAACCTTCCCTTGGGAAGTACTTCCCATCACCGTTGTGAGGTAGCCAACCCCCACCTTCTTCTGTACCTTCCAAGGTGGCGAGAGCCAGCCACTATACCGGAAGCTTCTCATCTTCGTTTTTGAAGTGCCCCCAGTGGGAATGGTACTATGGTAAAGATAATAGACCTACGGCATAGCAGTGTAGTTTATTATCTAGACAAGTATGACATTGAATGGGAATGAGCAATTTTATATCTTAAGCAATTGTTTATCTTAAAGCAGTTTTATATCTTCACTACTCATTCGTAAAAGGCTGTACGAATGCACTAACTTATTATAACTTTTCATTCCACCAAATATTACGGAATAAGAAATGTTAAAATCTAAGCAGGTATGATGCTGATTGGGAATAAGTAATTTCACGTCTTGCAAATGGAACTATGAATGCCCTAACTTATTGCCAGGACATTATATTATACTTTTGATGCAATACTTGTGTCAATATCAGAATTTATTTCATCTTTACTAATCATAATGTCAAATATCATTTACGGAATGTATGAATGATATTTTCTAAAGCAAAAAGCGATATAGGGAGGAATAGGTCTACGCAGAACATGTATGAGATGCTTTTGAGGGACTCATAGTATAGAACAATTTCTCCACTGCTCTGAAAAGATTTTGTTTCGGTTCTTACGCATTTGTGGAAGTTCTTCCACAGAATAATGATGACATAATTTGCTCTAGCCTATAGGCAATTGATGTTGCACATTCATTATGATGTACGAATGCATGCAACAATTTCAACTTCTACACTTATTCTACCAAGGTTTCCTAAAAGAAATTGCAATAAAAGTTCTATGATTCTCTGATCAAAGTCTAAAGATTTTGTTTATCCCAACAAATACATAAATGTGCATGACTTAATTGTGTTCCCTGTATCCCTTGAATATTTCTATAAATGTATTTTTTACGTTGTACATTTTTACTTTGGAGTTGTTTGTATTTTATATGTATGGCGTTAGAAACATAAAAATATGACAGCATATTATTTTCTTCAGTTAAAATTTCTCAATGAGATCTTAAAATATTTTTTTCAGGTTCACAAGCAAGTAGTAAAAAAGAAAAAGAAAATTAATAGATTAACTTGTAATTAAATTCAAAAATGCTAAAAGAATGCATTGTTCTTGACAATATATGTGTAAAAAGTTTCAAAAGCGCAGCACATTCGTGAGTGTAAAATCGATTACGAATTTCTTCTTTATAAAAAAAAAATGTGTAAACCTAATAAGTAATTCATTGAACTATTTTAATTTCATACAACAATGTATATTATACACTATAAAACATAACAAACATCGGGAAAATACTGAAAAGTGCTAATTTTTTAATGATTATTTTGTTGCAGAAAACTGATAGCATTTTGTTGCTTGACCGAAGTGCAAAATGAAGTTATTTTCTTTTTGTAAGTTACTTTTTTTCTCTTTTTCTTTCTTTTAAGTTATTTTCAGTCACTTTTAGTTCCATAGATGTCTTAATACTGTAGTTCCTGTGCAAATGCTATTCCATTTATTCTTTAGAGTAAGAAGCGATCGGTGCTTGGCTTTCATTTCTTGACATCAATGTTGTAGAATATCTGATAGATCTCCTGGAAAAAGAAAAAAAAAAGATTAAGCGCATGATTTTTCAAGAAAACAGAATCATTAAGAAAAGAATACCAATTTTTCTAAAACAGAGTTCTAAGTAATACTGTTATAAATATATAATATTATTTCCTTGGCATGCTAGTCTTATGATTGGAAAGAGATTTGTAGACAATCTTAATGTATAACAGTCAGTGACCTTCAAAGTTGGCGACAAACTTATTTGGTCATTTGGGAACTGTTGAAAATGCAAAAAGTATGGTTCTATCTTAATTAGGAGCCTAGATCTGCAGATTTTTCAGAATAATTCCGAGAGATGTTATGTTAAGTAGGAAAATCTAAATATCGCCGTAGCGCGAGTGAGAGAATTATTCTTTCTCTAAAGTCGTGTTCCCAGAACGATTCGTGTATGCTGGACGCTATTACTGGCTTTCTTATAAACGATTTATTCTTTTTTTTTTGTTCTATTAGTTTCTGTAAAAATTATTTCTTAAATATATATATATATATATATATATATATTTGGGTTTTTTTTAGTCTGGGTGTAATTTTTCTTGGAATAAATGTGGAAGTATTATCCAACTCTTGGATTTAATTTAATTCATAGCATGTTCATGGGTCAATACAGGTAACAATATGTAATAATTAACCTTTAGATATATTCTATGTGTTTTTCACTATTTTTTATGTAAAATGTAAAAAAAAGAAAATATGGTAATTGTCAAATATTCCAATTAAAGATTTTGATTAATTTCATTGTTATAAACTTCTCAGAATCGTTAGGAATTGCACACATCAGTGAGTAGGTGAAGTCGAAAACACTGCGAGCACAAATGAAATTTGGTGCGTAGTATCTGTACTAAAATTGTAAATTTATATAAAATTCTGGCTGAAATTGTTTACAAAAGTCTGTGTGCTGGTCCTAATGCTTGTGAAATAAATGATTAAATGATCCCAAACAGTTTTACAACTAGAAATCAAGATGTGCGTGTCATATTTTGGACCAATTAAAGAATCAATTGCCTGTAACTCTGTATATTTATGTATTTGTGAATTCTAAAACTCAAACACGCAATGATATGCCAAAAACGCGCTTTAATACAAGCTGAAAAAAGTAGATAGTATAGGATTATGAATACGAACTTGTAAATTTGTATAAGATTTTTTAACAAGTATTCATTCTCCAGAAGGATCGTATTATCTGAATTTTGGAAGAACTGTTAAGAAATGTCGGTCAGGGGTTCGGAGACTATTTATTCAAGATCTGATTCTATTAAATATTTAATCTGTACTTGGACTAAACTGGGCAATGATCGCAGATTACTTGTTTGTACTGAAGTTTTGAGACAGGAATAGCTGCTCATGGGACATATAAACTACACTGAGTCAGAGATCACTTCTTGATGCTGTAATTTCGAGATATAAATGCCTGTTCATCTGTTATCCTCTTCATTTGACATTATCCTGCTCATGTGACATTAAGACTATTCTGCGTCCGAAAATAAATTATTGAATCTGAATTTTTGAAACCTGAGTGCCTACTCATGTGTCATATTCGTCGTCTGACCAGGTCTTAGATTTATGCAATCTGAATATCAGGATAAATATTTACTTGAAATCACACTGATATACCAAACATTTTGGAGATTTCTTATAAGGGAACTGAAAATTCATCTTAAGTATTTACAACATCAATAAACATCATCGTTACATCAATAAACAACATCAACGAAAAAATAATTGATATTAGCAATTGAGTATATACACTTTTGTGTGTGTAGGGGGGTGAAATTTGATGTCAATATGCATACATTTAATACATGTTTTAATTCAAATCAGTGTAATATTGCCAGAATATCATTGTTTTTTGTATCGCATGTCTTATGTTTATGAACATTTTCAACAAATTTTATGCCGCTTTTTTTTATAATTACCCTTTTATAATGTTTAAAAATTTATAAAATGCCCATGAACCAAAAGTACGAACCATTCTATAGAAGAGAATGTTATTTAATATGCATATGTTCATATATCCATACAGCGAAATTACACTAGATTTTGAATTGTAAAATTCATGTCTACATTCAGTGAAGTGTCTGCGTGAAATTATCAAAATCTGATCATACATTTGTTGAAGTAGATGTCTAAATTGAAAGATTTTTTAGCTAAAAAATGATTGCACATAAGTAAAAAGGGACTGAGACTACATTCACAACCCTGCTTTTTCTTGATCCAGTATAATTTCGATATGTAACGATATCAATAAATATATATCAAAAATATAAACATTTAGATAGTTAAAAATTCATAATTCCTTAAAAAAAATTTCACATGAAGAATATATCAAACGAAACTATTTACTTCTTAAAATAGCAGAAAAGTAGTAAGGATACGATTATGAGCAGAATGATTAACGCCATAGATATGCCTATAACGATTCCTAAATCGTGGAATTTCCTTTCAGCAGAGATTCTACTTTCGCACTTTTCTCCCGTGAAAGACGGGGTGCAGCTGAAAATATAAAAAAAATTCAATGTATAGATCGAATTAAACAAGTTTTAATTATAAATGTTACAAATACTGGCTTCATTATTTTCTTACATATGAAGTATAGAAAATGTATTGTGATCCTCGTCAAAAAAATTCTTGCTCTGAACTCCACGTTTTAGACCTCCCTATACACTTTTGATTATCTGATTACGCGTTCTTCTGTCTGTGACAAACTTGATGGAGGAAATTTGGCATATAATCTTTATCACAAATTTGTAGATTTCTATCAAATTTTGTGCAAAATCTGTTCAAAAGAAGTCCGTCTGTCCTACTATGTTAATATAATTTAACGCAATAACTACAAAATGAAGAGATCTAGATTAATATAATTTGGTACACAAATTTAACATGTATAGTGTAGACACTTTCAAATTTTGAGCCGAATCCAACAAGCGGTTGACGGTTCGTTGGGCTGCACTTCCAGAAGCATGTAAACCTGATAACTCAAAAACGCACTGACTGAATTATATAAAATTTGGTATGTGACTTTGTGACTAAAATTGTAATTCTTTCATAAATTTTAATTTAAACCAGTTGAGAAAAACACATCTAAAACAGAAATTTGATTTTCGGATATCAGGAATTAAATGCCGAAGATAAGATAGATTCAGTACCAATGCTAAATCCTCCCCTAAAGATTAATATTTCATAATTGTTGTACCCTGGTGTCATGCAAGGTATTGTCTGTCATAATACCTTTATTAGAAATATGTGGGAAAATTTTGATGAAATCACTCCCACTAATATAAAGGAAACTATAATATTGTTTCCCTACGCTGTTAGTGTCAAAGATAGGTTTACCGAAATTCTCAATGGATGCTACTTGGATAATAGGTTAATGACCTTTGCCTTGGAAACCATTTGAAGACGAATTGGACGATTCTGACAAAAATGTAGCTTCTAGCAATTACAAAAATTATGGCGATATCTCTATTAAGAGAAAAATTTGAGATCTTTCTAAAAAAATCGGTACCCTGTGAACGGAGATTATATAAACGGAAGAGCTCGCAGAGAATTCTCTTTTTATAAATATTTTTTTTTTTATTGAAAAGAAAATTTTTATAACGCTGCATTTTCTATTTACTAGTGTCTTTAATTTATTTTGTTTTAAAATTATAATAAGCTAAAACTTTTCCTAGTCATAGATAACGTTTGAAATATGTATGGAAAAACGCATGTGTGGTTAAAATAAAAATAGTGCAATATTACTGAGTATGTGCAGCGGAAGGAAGTCAAGGTTGGATAAAAATCGAATCCAGACAGATTTTTTTATTCCCTCGACAAGGGAACTAATAACTTTGTTCGCTGAAAACATTAAAGAATAAATTTCGGTAGTATAACCGCAAAATTAAATTAGTGATAAAATTGATACATTGAAAAAAGAAAGGTACTATAGCTCCATAATGCCTTTCCACGAATCTTCGAAATACTTCAAGTAAATTGTATTTTTCACAACATTTAAAACATAAACTTTTTAATATTAATGAATTTAGCGAATTTTCTATCTCATAATAATAATTATGCCTTGTTCCAAACAATATTGCCTTTTCTCATATCATATTTTTATGATTTTTATTTGCTTTTCAGACTTTTTAATAAAACAAACTATTTTATAAATGTAGTATCCAGCTTAAAGCATGTTTTTAAATATTTTTACTACTAATGCTTCATGTGAACTATTTTCTACTTTCATTAGATTTACGTTCATTATAACTGGATATGATTAAAACAAAATGTCATTAAAAACTTTTATTTAAATTCAAAAAATTGTGTTAAATACCTCTAAAAATCTTTTACTTGGGTAAAAGGTAAGTTACATACCTACTTTGTTCAATTCCTAAGCCTTTATCAGAAATGGTGAACGAAAAATATCTGTGTCTGTTGCTTTCATATATCCAACTCCTCCATTGACCTTTCCAATCCATGTACTTTCTAATTTTTAATATTGCTACAAATCTATGCTATTGCTTTCTTGCAATTTTACAATCATCACTGGAAAACAAGATTTACAGATTCTCTTAATGGATATTAAATAGATACTAGGTTAATGATCCCTGAATTTATCAATCATTTGGCGATGAATGGAGGCAAGAATGAAGGCTCTCGAAAAAACAGGAATTATGAAGATATTTCTATTATGAGCCGATATCTGAGAGATATTTCTAGAAAATTCTATCCCTTGTTTGGAAACGGTGAACAACGAGCTAGATCATTGCTGTTTTATAATGAGATGGTATTTAGTTAGTGAATTACCATGTGTTTTAATCTCTACAAGTAACGTTCTTTTTGAATATTGGCTATATTTTTAATTCCCATGCTCAGTGCTTTCAAAATATTCATACACTAAAGCATCATCTTCAACAACTAGTACTACTGGGCTATTTTTACTGAACTCCAACCACGCTATTTGCGTAACAATATATTTTATTATTAAATAGTATGAACATTAAGGAATATTTTTCTTTCAAAGTTACAATGAAACAGTGCATAACTTTTATGGTATAGATATTTGACTAAAATTATCTATTAATTTAATTTTAAAAGATTAAAATCCATTAATAAAATAAAGTGATGTTATGTGTTCTCATCGAAAACACGAACTCCAAACTCTTACTCCAAGAGCACGAATACATGAGATAATCCAAAACTCCTGTTCATATCAAATTTTATTTATGTAGTTTATCGTAATTTTGAGTCACCGTGTTCATGTACACAGGAATAGACGGACAGTAGGACAGTCAACCAGATGAGATATTTTGTTTTTAATTTCATATTTAATTCATTCTAGTGATAAAATCATATGCGAAATTATATGTTTAATTCGTGGCGTTTTTCTCTTACGATGTTCACAGAGAGGTTGGCATTATTCACTTATTGAAGTATTTTAGAAATGTGAGAATCCATGGAAATCTTACTGTAGAAAGTTTTAAGGAATTATACCATTTTATGTTTGCACACTTTTCTTCTGTTGATATTATATCATAAATCAAATATCTTAAACCATTTACCTAGAGTTATAAAAATAATTTATCGAATTAGTCATTAAAGTATACTATCTAAAAATTTGTATCAAAATTTCATCAGTTTTTTTTTTCAAAACTTTCTTTGTGTACGTCATTGGAGCAAAGAACATGTTTACTCATAGAGATTTTATAAATATTATAGGGATTTTATAATTATTTTGATTTTTACTTACATGCAATAGTATTCACCTTCGATGACGACGCAGTTTGCGCCGTGCGTGCAGTAGTTGTCTGGACATGACGGCTCCATTGTTGTAGGATTTATTGTGGTTGAAGAAGTAGCTGAATACTCTGAAGAATACGAGAGTCGTTACTTAAAATATTCGCATAAAATGTTTCGATTAAAAAAATTAAAAAAAAATCTAATAGTTAGCTGTAAAAATGTGCTTTTTGTATGTGTGTGTAAAATCTCGTTTTTTCAAGAAATGCGCCTATATAGATAAACTTAAAAAGCAAAAATATTAAATATAAAAATTAAAATGAAATCTGTGATCGCAAATTTCAAGTTATCATGTGAGAACATTATTATTTTTAGTCATTAATTGTCTTTATTAATTTAAGCCATTAACAAGTTTAAACCGGTTTGAAACAATCACGAGACTTCTCTCTCGGTCTCTCTCTCTCTCTATATATACATAATGATAATTTTTTAAACTTTCATTTTCAGTCTTTCTTGCTGGCAAACAAAGTTTTGGAGCTCGACCGATTTTGAGATGAAATAACATGATGCCATAGTCTGCTGTCAAAGAAGCAAACGTATTAATAAAGCAATACTGGTAAAAGCAGATCAACCTTTTAAAAACGCCTCTGCTTTCAAAGAAGCATACATAATAATAATGCAATACTGGTAAAAGAAGGTAAAAAAATATATGCGATTAAAAGATGATGATGAAAATTGCCATTTATGCTTTATTCATTGTCTACGCGATTTCCAGCTTCAATATTCATTGCATACGTGATTTTGAGCTTCAAAACTTCCTAACCAAAACAACATCATGTTCTCACATAATAAAAAATGTTCCAATAAAAATATTTATTTATTATATTCATACTGCATGCACACAGAATGGCGAATACATTTTGTTTGATAAATTATTGGGAGTGTGACCTTTGACATAAATAAATCTGATAAAGAATAACTATAAATATGATAGACATTCCTTTAAAAATACATCAAAGCACTCGTAATTTCAGTGCGTTATTAGCCTAAAAGCTTAATAGCTTAACGAAAGGGATTTAAATTTTAACTACTCTGTCTCTAAGGGAATTAGATGGAACACATTGCAAAAAGAAGTTATAAACCCTTTCTATGTAATTGTTAATATAAATAAAGATTCAGTAATATAAAAAGTAAAAATAATAATAAAAAAATAATCTTACAACTAAGTACTTCGTATTTTTTAACAAATTTTCAAAAACTGTCTATATAAAGTATTGTATATAAATTTATAATTTTAGTACAAAATTAATCAGCTGGAGTGATCTCCTTAACACTTTCTCTCATATTTTCTAATAAAGGTGTTATCTCAAAGAACGTCTTGCAAGCAATTGGTATACAATAGTTGCGAATTATTGGAGTGAATTTAGCATTTTGACCGAATCTATCGTTACATCCATGGCGAGTAATTTGGCGATTAATCTCTGGCATGCGTCAATAGTATCCAAAAATCGAATTTGTGTTTTAGGCAAGTTTTTTCCAACCGATTGAAACAAAATTGTGACAAAAATCTCCATCACATTTAGAAAAATCCTTACAAAATTTGATATATTTAAATCATTATTTTTGAATCATCGCATTTAAATTATTCTGAAAGAACAAACCTGTAGACAATCAACACGTTGTTGGATTTGGCTCGAAACTAGACAGTTGTCAACACTATAAATCTTAAATCTGTGTGCCGAATTTAATCTATCCAGTTTTCTTCATTTTGTAATTATTGTATTAACTTCTATTCAGACAGACAGACTTCCTATGAATAGAGTTTGCTCAAAATTTGAAAATTTGCAAATTTGGTGTGCGAAGTATAAATTTCAATCGTCTAGATCAAAGCGTTTTTAAGTTATCTTTGTCATAGACGGATGGACATTTTCCAAAAATGTGTTTTTCGAACCCAGGGTAGTCTGAAAAGTGGAAATTCGTCAAGATTTCGAATTCGAATTTTTTGACGATTACTATACCTTCTCGATACTACATATACGAGAAAGTAAATAATTTAGGTAGTGAAACCAATTCTTACCACAGTGCATTTCGTCAGAACCATCGTCGCAATCGTTTTCGCCGTCGCATATAAATGCTCTACGAATGCAGCGGTGGTCTCTCTCACAAGGAAAGTACAAGTATGCGCAATTGTAAGCACCACCTGAAAAGAAAAAAATAACCTTAATCATTCATCACAAAAAAAACTATTAAAACTGTGCATTTAATCTATTGTTCATTATTTTCATGCTAGGTTAATAACTGTTAGGGAGATTTCATCTAAAAAAAAAATCCCTGTCCATTTTTATTTTGTATTTAAAGAAATTTTATTCTCCTTGAATATGAAGTATAAAACACAGTGCCCTGTAATGGTTGACAACGGATTATAAAAGCCTCCACGCTTTTGCGCATGTGTTAGGATGGGTTTAATTCTTCAAAATAAGGAGGTGAGAGTAAAGGTGAAAGGAGGATATGTTTACAGTTAATAGGGTGAAATCGGATTACTCGCGGATTTATGAGACGTAAGCATTGCAGATAATTCGCAATACTGACGGAGAAAGGTACTATGCACAATAAAATATCTCAGAGCAATTTTTATTTAATGTAAGGGTTATAAACATTAAATTATAAAGAATAAATAAAAAATGTTTGTTCTTAAAATTTTGTAATTACTTTCTTGCAAAATTATAATGATCATCTTTTTTTGTATTAAAATGTTTCTTTTTTTATAAGTTATTGAATTTTTTGACAATATTTTAAGTTTAACAACAATGGATAATCGAGAGTTCATTTTATTTAAAGCATTTTATTTTCATTTAAGGAATCGCTGTAAATATGGAATGTCTTAAAAATATTAAAAATATTATTTTTTTAAATATATGATATTTTATATATTTTGATATTTAAAAAAACATTATTGTTAATGATTTTTCTTCTTAATAATGTTAATTATTTGATGTAATATATTTAGAAATAATAACAAAATTTTTTTCGTACCATTCCTGAAAGCTTTTTTGCCACTTGAACTATCCATATCAATACGCAATTTTGAGTTAAAGCAAAATGGGGCCAGAAACGACACAACACTCACATATACATGCAAAAAAACTGCACGATAAAGTATCTAATTGCGGGGAATTTAGGGTCAAAGGTGCATTCTGGAAATGCATTTATCCTTCCGCGTCTCACCCCTTAATGGGATGGAAGCGTCGAAAAGTGGTCGTCTGAAGATAGTGAAACAAACAGTAGTTGTCAAAAAATTCGACTTCCAATCTCTAAACTGCCAATTTCGTTGAAACAAAAACTATTTTTGGATTCGTGACAATTGGCCAATCTATGAATACGACACTAAAATGTATATTGTTTAAACAGACGCAAATTGCAATGCATCCTTAATATCATATGATAGATATCGAACAAATATTGGCTATAATGCATAAAAGAGAAATCTTATTGGAAATATGCACATTACTGCTATAGCTCAAATTAAATGTGATAGATTGGATTGGCGAACATTTAAGATTTTTACTACTAGAAATGTAGGTTTCCATACATTTTGGCGCAAAGTGCTTCATAGAATTAACTGTTTTGATCTATCTATACATGAAAGCGCGAACACAGTTGAAGTATCAGAGGAGAAAGATGGGTCATTCTCCACTTACTGATTTTAAATATAGAAGTATAACTTTATATCAAATTTAGGATCAAATGTGTCAAAGAATTACCTGTATCGATACAAGAATTAAGAACTAGATTTGAGTTCTTTTTGAAAAATTTGATATATTGTCATGAAGATTATATAAACGAAGGAGCTCACATGAACGAAATGAATTCTCTTTTTATATAGTTTTGCTTGTTTTTTTATATCTTTGTAAAGAACAAAGATTTACCTGTATCTGTTGATGATTATGCATTAGCTCAAAATCACTTTAATATCGATAGATGAAACGGCCTACATGTTTATCCAAAAGTTACATGGTTTGTATCCTTTTCACCAAAATTATGTGACTTTTTCTAATTTTGAAAAATATTCATCAAAATATAGTGTGCTTGCTCTTTTTTCTTGCCAGGAATTTATAAATACCTGGTATATTGGTACCAAAATACCAGGTATATTGGTATGTGGTTTTTCTCAATGGGATTTCTGAACTTCCGACAACGATTGTCGATTCTTTCGATACTTTTTCATAGTAATTCTTATGAAAATTTTCATTCCATGAAAGCTGATGCCAAATCTTGAAGTATTGAATTATAAAACTGGTCCAAAATTACTTATTTTCCTCTAGAAAAGACAGAATTTTGGGAAAATTATCGGAGACAATTTTTTGCTATTAATGAAATATGAAGATATCTTTGATAAGACTTTACACTGAATAATGATCTTTATTTCAACAAAATATCTAGAGAAAGAAGTAAATTCCACTCTTCTTTAGGTAAATTTATATTTTATTCAATCAAGCTTGCCCCTTCTTCTTGCATGCAGCCGACCACCCCGCCACCACTGAACGTAGCAGTATCGACAGGATTTGTTGTGGCCGACTGCTATCTTGAGCATTGTCCCTCCTTACATTGACCGATTTGTCAAACTGACATTCTCTTCGAGGTAATTGGCCACAAAGTGATCAATTACTGTCCTTCTTCCTTATCTACAAACTCTCAAATAGTTGGTAAAAAACTGACAATTTTTGACATCATGTCCTTCAGAGTTTTAAGATTACCTGGTACCATCAGTACTGTATTTAAGTCATTATTTATAATTTTCAGATTTTTTCTTAACTCTGAGATTTCAATGCATTCCTTTAAATAATGGTAAACAGTACCGATTCCTCCACAAATGCATTTATTGTCCTGCATTCTTCCAAATAATCAAGCTTGCCCCTAGGCGTGACAGATCATATAATGCCTTAATATAAGATTGCCCACCAAAATAAGGAAGCCCTTCTTTTCTTGATGTACCAGCAGAAACATATCCACATATATGCTTTTGTACCTATTTACCAAAATTTTCTAATTTTCTAAGAAACTCATCGAACTTTTGAAGACAAAAAACGGTTTAAAAAGATAGATAAAGGTTCAAAACTTATTTTATTTAAAATTATGACAGTACTTTCCCTAAAACTTTGCTTTGGGTTTTAAAGTATTCTAAAACCAACTTTATAACATAGATAAAAATACTAATCTCTGATCTGTATTGAAATACGCGTTAATCGTCTCGAAATAATTTAACGAATGATACTTACAGCTCCGCTCGTCGGAACCATCTTCACAATCGACATTTCCATTGCAGCGTTTCCTGAAATAAATGCATTGTTTATTCTTTAAACACTCGAACTCATAGTCTCCACAGGCTGAAACTGCAATGAAACAGAAATTTACATTTTTACACTGAAGAAACAGCAGTATCAATAGAAATCATGAATTTTTTAAGGTATTCACCGTTTTAATAAAGGAAAGAAGTTTTAATTTTGTTCTTAATTAATAATTAGAAAAACCGAAGTGTAATAAGTAGTATTTTATAAAATATGTCGAATAACAATTGATTAAAAAGCTAAGATTGAATTAAAAGTCTTATAAATAGCATTTTGAAATTAAAGTAAGATTTATGATTCAAAATGCTCTTGTAAAATTATTAATTGCATTGACCTTGTTATTTCAATGAATATAAAAATTAATGTCTACAATTCGAATATTAATTGGATAATTTTCAATTATTATCCGAAATAATTATCCATTTTTATATAATATTTTTCTTCTAAGAACAATAAAAATCTTTGATTAAAAAATGCTTATAAATTAAAGCAAATATTATGATTTGAAATGCGTTCATAATATTTTTAACTGCATTCATATTTTCCTGAAAGTTATTTTATCACATTTAATAATTTAAAACATCGGAATAAAGAAAGTCGAGATATTAAAACTATTTCAAGAATTGAAAACGTTCTCATTTTAATCAGTCGTCTCCATTCTCATCTTAACAATTTGCGTGATTCCGGGAAAATGTGTTTCTGTAAATGTCATTATAATATATGCTTATCGATAAATCTTATGTATGACTTGCTGTAATGATTCCTTCAATAATCCCAAAACATAATGCTGTAATGATTTTTTTTAATCCCAAATTGAGATAAAAATTAAAGTCGTATTATTTTGTTTATTATTGTTTGTTTTGAATGTTTCTATGAAACCTGGTACTGGTATATAATACTATAATTTAAAACGTAACTATTTTAGAAACATATCTGTTTGTACGTCGTTGGTCATTGTTTCAACTTTATTTTTTGCTGTAACTTTTTTTTTATTTCTCATGTTAACTGCCCTTATATTAAATATAACCTCTCTTCCTCCGATTTATACATTGGGGAAAAAAATCATTCGATTATAGATTTGTTGAAATAACGGAAACTACTTA
This sequence comes from Argiope aurantia, assembly GCA_026543865.1. Classification (NCBI taxonomy): domain Eukaryota; kingdom Metazoa; phylum Arthropoda; class Arachnida; order Araneae; family Araneidae; genus Argiope; species Argiope aurantia. The sequence goes on along the minus strand of JAPMOR010019635.1, from coordinate 7,487 downwards.
AATTTTATAGCAGCAGTGAAAGCGGTCTTAAGAATGATCTGAAAAATAATTTTAAATATTTGCCAATAATTAAAAAAATTGCATGATAATTAAATAAAATCATTAAAAACACATTTTTTAAATTTAGAAAGGATTTTAAGAATAATTTTGAGCAATTATGTTTTTAGGTGTAATCGCAGAAAAACTATAAACTTCTGCTTTATTTCTGATTAATGAAAATTCAAAATTTTTCTATTAAAAAGTCTTTAGTTGAAGCCTTTTTGCATGTAAACTGCCTAAAGATTGTTGTTAAGGCACATATACAAACAGACTAACATCCACTAACGTCATATTATTATTAGAAGAAATGATCATTTGCTGAAAATGTCTTCACTTTTACCTGTTTGAGTTATTCGATGATCTAAAATATTGAAATAAGTAAGATTCTGATATTAAAATAGTTTAACTTTTTAAATATGCTTATCTGTAATATTCAATTGCTGAAGATATAAATATCATATATGCTTTTATGTGTGTCACTTTTAATTAAAATAATCATTATTTTAATCATGAATTATTCACTACGCTCGTTTGCAAAAAATATTATATTTTCAAAGAAAAATACTTCTTGCTCTCTTATTGCTGTCATGATTTAAACCTTTTAGCTAAATGAAATACAAATATTTAAGCAATATTAATTTGTAATATCGTTATCATTCAAAAACGCAATTGGGCTTTCTTTTTAGCTATAAATTATTATTTATTAATATTGTAAAATGCATTTGTGATTTTTTTAAATATAACTTAGTAACAGAAATATTCTCTTCGCATTTCTCAAATTAGTTCAAAATAATACTAAGCATACTGGGTTTATTTAAATCGTTTTCGTATATCTTTGTAAAATATTTTTGATCTTTTTCGTTTGGTACTTACTATACAAGTTGTTTTCTCTAAGTAGAAAAAAAAAAAATTAAAACCAATTTTTTGGTAACAAAAACTTTTCTGACTTTGATCCTATTATTTTATCATTATTTTAGCAACTATTATTCTATCACTTAGAATTTTGAGCAGAATTTCATCTGTTTTATTTTTTACCTTTCTCGTTTTCCTCGTATCCCAAATATTCTAAAACACCTACCAGTTGTTCCAAAAGTGACTGATAGATTTTGAAAATTAATAATAATAATAAAAAGATGGAATGCGATAGAAATGTATCGTTTGAAACCTTAGGCTTGGAAAATCAGAGAATTTCAAACTCCAAATTTAGTTAGCATTGCCACCGAAAGACGGCGCTGCAAGTTAAACACATAGTGAACACGAAGTACTTGAGAATCGCATTCTGTAACTCATTTTTTCCCTCAAAATATGCTCCGCTGTTGCTACAACTAGAGCTAACATTGAAAACATAGTTGCGTAATTTTTTGAAACGGTCTTTACAACATTTTAATGCCGGTTTTTATTTGTCACATTTCGTAGCGCCACCTATCGGGGGTAATATTAACTAAATTTGCAATTTGGTGAGATAAAATTCTCTGATTTCCCAAACGTACTGCGGCAAACCGTACTTTTATATCGCATTCTGTCTTTTTTAAATGAATTTTTCAAAATCCCTCAGTTATTTTTGAGACACTCAGTTAGAAGATGAAGTATGAATTCGTAGTAATGAAATTACAGTGCAATAATCTGCGATGATATTTTTGTGTATGGTTTATTACAAAAAAGTTGTAATCTCTGCATCGGTTTGTGTTACACTATTTTAAAACGCGATCCATAATTTCAAAAGCCATAATTCAAATAAAATTGGCATTTATTTTCTTAAAATTAATCTTACCGCAATTCTGTTCATCAGATCCGTCGCTACAGTCCTCGTCGTCATCTCAAAGCCACGAATAATCAATGCAGCGTCTATCTGAGAGACACTGGAAATAATTTTTTGGACATTTTGGATAGTTTCTATCACCTGCAAAAAAAAATCATTAGCAAATACATATTTTGAGAACTTTCTGTTCTTTGCATCCAATTTCCTTTTTACTATCTCGTATAGTAGAAAGTTTTTAGAAAGGCAGTTTAGAGAAAGTATAATAATCGTCAAAAGTTCGAATACACGTCTGAAACCTCTCTGAGTTCGAAAAACAAATTTTTGGAAAATATCCATCTGTCTGTTTGTCTTTGATAACTCAAAGCTTCGAGTTCAACGGTTAAAATTTGGTATACGGTCTTTACACCAAATTTGCAAATTCCTATCAAATTTTGTGTAAAGTCTGTTCAAAGGAAGTCCGTATGTCCGGCTGTTCAAATACAAGTTAACACGATAACTACATAACGAAGAGAGCTAGATAAATAAAATAAAATGTAATATCTATAGTGCAGACATCCATCAAATATTGAGCCAAGTCCAATAAGAAGTTGACCGTCTGTCGGTCTGTACTCACAGAAGCATGCAAACGCCGTAATTCAAAAACGCAATGAATTAAACATATCAAATTTGGTATGGGATTTCGTGACTGCAATTTAAGTTTTGTATCAAATTTTTATTTTAATCGGTTGAGAAAAACGTGTCTGTTGGATACTATTAACGGCATTCCTGGGATTAAGCGTCAAATAACCTATCAAGGATGACATGATAAATTCAGTAGAACTATTAATTTCAAGCCGAAAGTCAACATTTTGAAACTATTTCATGCCATGAAAGGCGTTCTCTGGCATATAAAGTTCATTAGAGTGTATGTTTATTAGAGTGTAAAGTGAGTGTATGTGTTTATTAGAGTGTAAATTGGAAGACTACACCAGCTGGTTCATCAAATTTTGTACATTAATAGTCTTGAACCTAATTTCTTTAATTCGTCCATTTATAAATAATAAATTATTCAAAATTAAAATAATTGTTGGCACCATTTTTCCTTACATTTATAGCCATTCATTTGAATCTGATATACATATTTTCCATTCGTTGAAATATTGTAAAGTAATTATAAAATCTTGTTATCGTAGATTCTTGAAACTGATTTAACTTACAATTAATTAAAAAAATACAATTTATAACATTATTTATATTCTTCTTTAAAATCTATTTAATGATTTTTCAGTAATTTCAACTATTTCTGATTTCTGCTAAGGGTGTTCCAATTTCTGCTTAGCGGTGCCAGTTCCGCTTGAAATAAACTTGGTTACTAATAACGAAAATATAATTCTGTGAAAGCAATCACAAATCTTTCTAAAAATAAATATATTTTTTATTTTCTCGTATATGTAGTATAGAGAAAGAATAGTAATCGTCAACAAATCTGAAATAGAGGTTTTGGCTCTATGTTTCAGACCTGTTTCTTTTTTCTTTTTTTTTTTTTCGAAAAACCAGATTTTAGAAAAATGTTAATCTGTCTGTGGTAAAGATAATGCAAAAATGCTTTGATCAAGATGGATGAAATTTGGTAAATGTACCATGTACCAAATTTACACCATATTTGAAGATTTCTATTGAATTTTGAGAAAAAATCGCTCAGAAGAGTCTATATGCCCGGTTGTTCGAATATAATCTAGCGAGTTTACTACAAAACGAAGAAAACTAGATAGATAAAATTTGAACACAAAATAACATCTACAGTCTAGACACATTTTAAATCTTACAAGCGAATGACCATCTGTCGGTTTGTATCATAGACGTGCTAACTCAAAGACACACTGATGTAACTATTAAAAAATTTGGATGGGATACAAGTGCAATTTTCTGTCAAATTCTTTATTCCAATTGGTTGAGAAAATTGAGTCAAAAGCACAAATTCGTTTTTTAGATACTATTGACTGCATGCCAGAGATTAACAGCCAAAAAAACTCGCAAAGAATGGCACGATATATTCGGCTAAAGTGCAAAATTCACGTTGAAGGTTAATATTTCGCAACTACTGTCATGCATGACGTTCTTTGATATAAGTTTATTAAAGAGCACGCGGAAAAGTTTTGGGGAAACTATTTCCCCTGGTTTTAAATATTTATCTACCATTTAATTAATCCTAAGATTAGAATCTATATAGAATTGAAAACTCTTCTTTGAATTTTGGATTCAATAAATGTGACAAAAAGAAATCATAGTTTTTAAATAGATTTATTGTATAACTAGTCATCTCTTTCTAGTTCTCTCATAATATTACTTATATCCAAACGATTTATCTGAAATTAAATATAATTTCAAATGTATGGTTTGGCCAAATTGTCAGACATTAAAATCGTGTTTTTCATCTTATTAAAGATTTTTTATTGTACATTGGAATCTTTCTAATAGAGAGCAGCCGTATACCAACATAGTGCTATTAAAACTGAAAATGTTCGGTCCATCTATCCTCTATATTGTTACGAATCCGTAATGCTGCTTCCCAGCATAGTTGGTTCCATCATTGGAAAGAATGTTTTACAGTCATCTCTATGGGACAGAGTCTGGGCGTCGTGTCGGGGGTCCCAGATCTTGGCGACTTGGCGACCAATTTGGCGACTTTGGCGCCAAAATAGATTATACCCGAAACTTCGAGAACTTTCCCGATCCGTCCAGTAGGAACCGAGATACGCCTCGAACGTTCCTGATTGGTTGAGAGTCTTCTAGCCCCGCCTCCTGAGACCTATAAAAAAGGGGCTGCAGCTGCCAGAGAAGTCAAGTCAGAGGGAGAAAAAAAAAAAAAAAAAGAAGTCCGCCGAAGTCCGCGAAGTCCGAGAGTGAAGTCCGGTCAGTGGAGTAAAGAGACGATTGTTGTTCCTGTTCTCCCGTCTGAGCTGACCTCCCCTGAGCATTCCGCTGCGTGCAACTGCCCGACTCGTCCTTTTCAGGATCAGTTACGGAAGGGCAGAGTAGAATGATTTTCGAGAACGCTGAGTTCCCGCCAATGGATATATCTCCATGCCCTCAAGAGTTTCCTGCCAAGACCTCTCCACCCGATCAACAGTTCACCGACGCTAAATCCATCTGCGCTGAACTAAGGAAATGTGCCGCAGACATCAAAGCCAAGAAAAAGTCCATCCAAGCCCTCCAGACCTTGATGTCGGACCGCCTTCAGGATCCAGACTTGAAATCGCTTGGGAACATTGAAAAGAACCTTTGCCACCAGCTGGAGCAACTACAAAAAAGGATGAGTAATTTTGGAACTTGCCCTCTTGTTAATTGCTTGCATCATACCCCCCAAAATCAACCCAACCCAATTAAAACTAAAAGAGCCAGAGCTGAATCAGACAACCCTAAAAATGTAAAAAATCCCAAAACTGTTAATAAGGATCTAAACGCAGATAAAAAAAACCAACAATCCGGATACCGAGGGTTTTAAATACCCACCTAAAAGGCTAACTGCCAAAGTGCTTACTAAAACCCAGGACACTGACAACGAATCAGTGATTAGTGAAAATACATACGAAAATACCAAAATCTAGAAAAGCTTGAAATTGATGAGGAGATAGATGAAATAAAAATAACATCCCCCAGGCCCCCTCCGATAATGTTAAAAAGAACTGAAAACTTTGTTAATGACTTAAAAATGATTAATGATAAATGCTTCCCTGTCGAAAGCAAACTAGGAGGTCCCTATATAAAAATCTTTGTCAACGACGACGACGAGCATCGCAAACTGACCAAATTTCTTAAAGAAAATAATTTAGACTATTTCATAATAACTCCAAGAAATAGCCGTCCAATTAAAATCGTCATCAGAGGACTCCCCAATAACATCCCTACCCAAACAGTTAAAGAAGCGCTCGAAAATGATTGTAATTACAAAGTTGAAAAGGCAGCGCAACTAACCAGATTCAAAACTAAAGAACCACTTCCCCTATTCCAAATTACATTACCCAATATTGACATAAACAAAAACATTTGGAATTTAAATTCCCTACTCTACCTTAAGATAAAAGTCGAAAAGTTTGTCAGAAAAACAGGCAGCATACAGTGCTTCAACTGCAATTACTGGCATCATAGCGCAACGTCATGCCACATGCGAGCTAGATGAATAAAATGTAGTGTTGAACACCACAAAGACCAATGTACCACCCCTCCAGAGAAACCTGTGTGCATTAACTGTGGAAAAGAGCACTATGCCTCTTATCGGGGGTGTGAGAAATTTCCCAAACCCCAAAGAACATTTAAATCTCTCAATAAAAACACCTATGTAAATCCAAACATCTCATATGCCAAAATAACCAGTAATGAACCTTTCCAAGCTGAATTACCCCCGCCAGAAAAAATGACTGCTGAAGATAAAGAAAATAATGTTCAAGCTCTTGTTTACTTCCCCAAAGAAAACATCTCCGAACTAGAAGATATAAAATATGTTATAAACGAATTCAGAGCACTATTTAATGGTTATGACATTAGCAGTATTGCTAGGCAACTAAGAAATGCTGATAGTCACATAGACAAACTTTCAATACTGCTCAAATTCATGCCCATATCCAGCAAAGGCAACACTGACTAACTTTTATGTTCCCTGGCCTAAACATCATTTATTGGAATGCTAATGGACTTAAAAATAAATTATTTGATCTTCGAACCTTTGTTGACGAGAGAGAGCCACACCTAATCCTCCTCCAAGAAACAAAACTTAAAAATAACTTTACCTCTTATCTACCAAACTACATATTTTATAGACAAGATGGTCCTCAAAACCCCGTCTGTGGTGGAACTGGAATTTTTATCAAAAGAAATATCAAACACGAAGAAATCTTCATCCCCAACCTAAACTCTATTGAAACCACAATAATCAAAATAATGCCTCAAAATAGACCTCCAATAACAGTTGCCTCAATATATATCCCCTGCCGTGTTAATCACATCTTTACCAGAGACCTGGAGAAAATAATAAACCTTTCAGACAGTGTCATTATGTGCGGCGACACAAATGCACACCACACCAACTGGTTTTGCAAAAGAATCTCGAGTAATGGAGAAACCCTTCAAAAATTTGCTGATAACAATAATCTGGACATTATTGCCCCACCTACACCCACTAGATTTGGCCCGAACTCAGCCACCACTATAGATCTGACAATCACAAAGAACTTCTCATATAGCCATGAAATAGCCTCAATTACAGATCTCCCTTCTGACCATAACCCAGTAATAATTAAATTCAACTTCAATATTACACCCCTAATCATCAATAGAAATAACGTCACAACAGACTGGCTAAACTACAAAAAATTTCTTAGCACTAATGTCCCCCCCAACATTCCAAATATTGAAAATACCGACGACTTAGAAAATGAAATAGAAAAACTAACAGCAAATATCACTCTAGCATACAATAACAGCTCTAGACCTCTGAAACTTAACGAAAAACTCTACCTCCCCCCAAACATCAGAGATTTAAAAACAGAAAGAAACAGAACAAAAAGGACGTGGCAGAGAAACAGAGACCCAGCCTCCAAAACACAGTACAATAAAGCCCAAGAAAAATTCCGCTCAGCGGTTCTAGATTACAACAGAAGCACATATATCCATCAAAATGAACTTCTTGATCCCCAAGACAATTCGCTCTGGA
>JAPMOR010019632.1:849-15172 GCA_026543865.1 Argiope aurantia | reverse complement strand
GGTAGTGGCGGTGTGGGTTATGAGTGTTGTGTGGTGTTGGAATTGGGGAGGTAGTGGCGGTGTGGGTTATCAGTGTTGTGTGGTGTTGGAATTGTGGACGGAGTGGGTAATGAATGGGACTGTAGTAGCTGGTAGTTCGTAATATAAAAAAAATTGGCGAGTGTAAGAAAGGGGTTATTATTGTGAGTTGGGCTGAGAGAGAGGGAGTACAGAAGCTTTTTGTGTGCTAATTTTTTCAGAAATGTCATAATGTTATGGCGGAATGTCATAATTTAAGTTTCATTTGATGAATTATGTGAAAGAAATACGGTTTTATGATTAATTTCGATAAGCTCTTGTAAATCATCACATGTTTGTTGTAGTTTATTACGAGAAATTTTCTTTTCTTTGCCAAAAAAATAAGAAATTTTACCCCTACACATCCCCTGAAGGAATTTTTATTTACGAGATCTAAAAATTTGGATCTTATAAAAAAAATCTCGCTGAACTTTTTCTAATTTCATACTTTGATGATGAAATTCGAAATTCAGTGCGTATTTCATTCCAAGATATTCCAAACGGATATGTCTTCTGTATGGATGAAAATAAATTCGTTAAAAGTTAATCATTTAACAAAGCCTCCATGATGGTTTCGAAAATGAAAGATGCCCACAATAATATATTCGGAATCATGTTTTTATAAGAAATCAGATTATGAAGCATAAACTTAAACGGTTATATAATTGTCAATTTTACTAAATAGAATTATTCGTATTAGAGAAGTTCGGATAATCTCAATTTTAATTAGGATTTAACACGGATTTTAGAGTTGTATTCGGTAAACTACAGGGTTTAATTATATCCGTTTAATGTCTTTATTTTTCTACTTTAGCTAGCTTGGTCCAAGCATTTTATACCAATCGTAGATTAAAATCTTCATTGATTCATATACAACTTTTGGAATCTTAGTTTGTCTTTCTGTCTAATAGCAGAATATAGAACAAATTTGTTTTCGGAAATCTCCAGTGTTCGTATGTTCGTTTATAAATATATCTAGCCCGGCAACTTAAATGCAGTATTTTCAAATTTTTTGAATCATTAAAAAATTAAACCCTTGAATGATCTTTCTCTATATTTTAAAACGTTTCTTCAATTTAATATTGATCCTTTTTGTTCAACATATAAAACATAGTTACAAAATACTTCCGGGTACTGAAGTGTCAGTATTATGGAAAACCAATTTTATATATTTATATAAATCGACAATATCTTTCATATGTCGAGGCCATTCGACACATTAGGGTCTAATAAATCATTACTTTATCATTCCGATAGATGCAGATAAGTTTTAGTAATAGGTAAAAATATGGTCATGTATATTTTGGGTTAAATTTCTAGCTTATAGAAAAAGTATAATGGTTTCCCAGCCCAAAATGCCCTCTTCCCATTCTTGAGCACTTTCCTATTTCTTACAATATTATTGCAGCTTGCTAGAAATTGTGCTGATATCTACCGATGAAATGTCTAATTGCTGTAAATCTCGAACTGTCACCAAGAATCTTGATGGAAAACTGAATGAATCGACAGAGAATTTTACATTGAAATTAAATAAGACAGAGCAGCACATACTTTTTTTTCTCCAAGGAATGGCTAAGTACGAAATCGAAAAATCCATCAGTAAGAGCAATCCAGTAAGAGTAAACATTTAACTGGCTAGAATGATAGTTTACAGCACTTAAGGAAACACTGCTGTCGATAAGAGAATACACTTCTCTATAATTATGTGTTTTGATCTTTAGATTGGATGTCACAAACGTAAAATATGCCATGTTTGGATTTTCTGCAATTTTGATAACACAAACTTGAAATTGAATAGTTGACATTGAGTCTGATGAAATCGAAAACTTTCATAGAGATTTTGTAAGCAATGAATTTAGATTTGATATTAGAGAACAATTAATGATTTTGGGTTCTAAAAATCAATAAAAAAATATTGACAGGAATTGTTAATGATTATTGGATATCAAATAGCAGCGATCTGTTATTTTTTGAATAAATGCTTTTATCTGTTCTTTTAAATATCCATGTAAGCTCAGTAACCGGAAACTCAGATCGAGGGATAGATTTCAGAGCCCGAATCTTAGCTTCCCAATATTGCTTTGCACGAAGTCGGATTTAAAATCTCTATTTTGATTTGCATTCATTTCAAAATTCTGTAATAGGAGAGCAGAATCCTCTTATTTTTCGTTACTCGTTTTTCTATTAGATAAAGTTAATTTAGAAATATAATACCGGACAACTGATTTTTTGTTGTTGTTGGAAACAAATCTTATCTTTCCTTTGTTTCTCAACTGTTTTAACTCCAGAAACGATTCTAGCCTAACGGTTATTTGTTCTATTAACGGTTATCTATTAACTTAACGGTTATCTATCTCGAGTTCATTCTTTTGGAATATGAAATTCCAATATTTCTTTTGTGAAACTTTTAATAAATAATCTCTTCTCGAAATGATTTGAAGAACTGAAATTTTTGCCCCGATATTTTTATAGTCCCAAAATATTATTATTCAAATACAAAACGAAGCGTTTATCTCATTCTTTCAACTCTTTTTAATTTCTAATAATTATCCATCTATAGGAGACATTATGCCCCATTCCAATCTGCGATTCGACACAACTTCGAACATCGATGTCATAAAAGAACCGTGCATTTATTCATAAATAAAAACGGTAATTGTATCGAAAGCGATTCTGTACATTCAGATTGAATTGCATTTATATAAGGGTAGATTTTTCGGATATATCCAAATGGTGCATAGAAACTGGAATGTCGACAGGTTCCGAGTATATGAACAAATATTTGATTCGTTTTAATGGACTGACCTATGTTGATTACTTCTAAAGAACTGCGCTATAGTAATTTGATAAAGATAAATCCAGGATGAATGTCCCTTGTATGCAGATGCGTAGAACTTAGCATTTGAGATTATATAAAATTTCGAAACAAAATCATGCTGAGGTTTTTCGTGTTCGGTGGCAACATGAATATTAAGATTTCAACTGGAATGAAATGATTTCATTTTTTTCAAGAAAATGATCAATCCCTAAAGTAGCAACGAGAACTGGAAATGAAACCCTTAAACGATTGCTAGTAATTCAATTTTTCAATCAAATAAAACCTATTTTATATAATTAGATTAATTTATTTAGATACTAATTTACATAAAAGGAATTTTCAACAGTAAGGAAATATAGTATACAGGTGAATTTTCAACAGAAAGGAGAACGAAATCATTCTTTTTGATAAATTATTCATTCTTTTCCCTGTCAGTTTTTCAAAATTGTGCTTTATTCCGATTTTATAAATTCGAAAATTTTTAAAATGCATTAGAATCGCATCCCGAAACTGTCTGAATGAATAATCAAAATTTATTTCCTAATGTCACAGCTGGTTTTTTCAAGGATTCCAGAATTGATTATTCCGACTTGTGCAATCTATGACTGATGTATCCTGTATACCTGTGACATTCTCCAGCCGCTGTGGATAAATGAGAATTAAAATGTGAACGTCCCATGAGTTCTTCACAAACTTCAAAGCAAATTTAACTCTAAAGCACTCTTCAGAAAGGAATGGATTTCATCATAAAATATCCTTTATTTTCATTTATAAGAATCTTCTCTATTAAATCATGAAATTTCTAGATAGTTCAATAGATCAACTATCATTTGAATATCTAAACAAATTCTGTTAAAGAAAAAAACTGTTGCGTGTGGCAGTTGTCATAGACAAGTTCGCGGATGAAATCGGCGATAGAAAAGAAATCTTGTTGACATAACTGAATATTCCTGAAAATGAATTGCATGAACAAGTAAAACAAAATCATGTTGAACTTCTGAATTGCTCGTTTACTTTGTTTTTATTTGTTCTGTTAATGGAATTCGAATAGAATTTGGATGAAATAATAGGAGGAAAATAAACTTGTTTGAAAATAAGATTTCAAGAATATTCAACTTGTAAGTAACACTCAGGGAAACAGAGCAAATCGAGTTAGAAAAAAAACATTAAAATCTTGTCTTTGATCTCAAACTTTCTTTTACATTAATTGAAATCTAAACAGTTCGAAAATTTTAAACATTCTATCTTAGATTTACTTTAGACGTAATTTTTCTTCAGATATTTCCCTACGATTGAGACTTAAAATGAACTTCTATTGTTGAAGAAGCAGCAATATGAATTTTCGATTATATTATCCCTTTCAGTGCTTGATATTACCTTTCTTCTTAACTACTTGCAACGTACGACCTTTTATGAAAATTGAAATGGATTTGCTCTGCAAATTTTGACTGGTTAACTTTCCTGTTTACATCCATTTTATTCAATCACTGGGATCAAAAGAACGTACCTGGAAAGATGCAGTACCATAAATTTTACTGGTATATAAAAATAAGCATGCTTAAATTATGTGGGATTGAAGCTAATAAATAAACCGTATATTTACATAATTATGGAATAAATGCTATCTACTGTACTTGGTTTCAAGCTTTTGCCCTGAACATTCCTTCAAATATTTGCAAGCAATGGAAAATAGATTGGACGTCTGTGTATATTTATACACAAGTGAAATATAACGCCAATGAACGCATAGTTATGTGGATTCATCAACATTTGCTGATTATTATGCTGCAGAGAAAAACGATTCACTCTTTATTGCTGCTAATTTCTTAATTTCAGACACTACTTTAAGTTCCACACCAATCTTGGATCGAGGCCAGATTTCCAAGATATGCAGAAAAGCTGTTTGAAAAAAAAAACATTAGAAAGTTCAGGGACTTGGTAAGTTGAAATTCAATAGTGCCAAAACAAATTCTTGTAAAATTTTTTTTTACCGGAAATTAAAATATTTGTCATTTAAAAAAATGTGTATTATTAACACACTTATCACTTGCACTGCATTTTACTTTTGCTTTGATCTGATACAAGCAGAGGTCATGGAAATCCTAGATGAATCTTAATGTAAATATTTAGTGATTAAATAAGTTTTACTATAATTAAAAATCTTAATAAAAGAGTTTCAATTTAAGAGTTCAATTTTGATGCACTAGAAAACGGATTCTAAAGAAATTATCTAATGTAGTCAATGGTATTGATACTGAAACCTTTAAATTGTTTTTTGATAAATTTGTGTATAGTTTACTTCGCCCAATCACAGCTCTTGCTATATTTTTTTCACTCATTAAAACGAATACATTCATTTTTAAGTTGCATTAATTCATTTTCTTTTCAGATATTGTTCGAAGAAGTTCAGAAGAAGATGAATCTTTCTCAACATTGCAAAGAAATGATCCTATATCGACATCAAGACTGAAGTTCATGACTCTTACGTGTATGATATCAATGGAGCAACATCGAATAGTATTCTTTGCTGACAGCTTGGGAGCTTATAAATTATACCTCTTTCAAAATCTATGAAGATGTTTGACAACTAATTATAAACTGAACTTGGTAACCGAGGGAAATGCAATTTAGCTTTCTTTAAAACTATGTGCACTGATTTTCAAAAATCTTATTTTACATTGCTTCTTTCTGAAACTTTGCCGATGACGAGAATTCCATTTTCTAAATTTAAAAGGTAAATCTAGTTAAAATACGCAACTGCCAATGTTTATCACGAAATGGAAGCATATCTCCGGCTTTCATACTACCTTTTAAAATAATGACCACCTGGAAAGACTAATGTTGATTGCTTTTTTTTTCATGGTCTGAAAAGGTACTCTACGAAATACTTTTATTTCCAAACTATTGTAACGAGTTATTAAACTCAAATTTAAAATGAATGTTTAGCGTTTAAATTAATATCTACTTTCTAAAATCTATTGATCAAGAATTTTGGCTAAAATAACAAAACGAAATCTGTTGAGTCTAATTCACGGCTTTTGTATAACAGAGTTCAATAAGTCTTTTTTGATATGATTTTTCAGCAGTTTAAGAACACATTTTATTCTGTTTTTAGCTTTAATCTCGTTTTCAAGCTTTCTCATGACTCACTCTCTGAAACTGAGTTTACCTGATCAGATTCAGAAGGAGTTGTTAAAAATTGAATGATCATATTGGAAAATATCGATGTCATTGTTAAAATTCTTCAAAAAAGGTTATAATAATTAGTATTTAAATATTTCCTTCGTCGTTTCTTCCAAATTATTAAAATTATTCTCCAACTAATCTACTTTTGGATATAAGGCTAATATTTTCATTTTATATGGGACCGCTAAAAATTAACCGAAATGTCAAAAGTTCTAGAACTCGAGTTATTTCTATTTTTAATCCTTGAGATTATTTTAATTTCTAAAAAAATTGCTGTATTCTAAGTAAGTTTTGTGCTTACATTTTTAAAATTCAGATTTAACTCTTTGAAAGATCTAGTGCCTGAATGATTCATACCTTTCAATGTAACCTTTAATATTCATTTATTTCATCCATTGTCGTATATTGTTCCAATTTTTTCCTATCACTTGAAATTGTGATAAAACAGTAGTCTTGAATTTTGATAATTTTGTGAATGTATAATGTATATTTTTGCTGTTATATTGATATTCTATGGATTTAATAATTCACTTAAAATTCTCATAGAATTGGGAAAACATTTTTTTTTTAAATTTCATTCAACTAAACAATTTGATTTGTAAAACTAAAAATGAAATAGTAGAGTATCGTGAAAATCTCAATTTCTATAGCATCACTTTGTAAAGAATGTGTAATTTATGTAAGGAATTATTCCTTATGTTTAAATAATTGTCGGATAAGCAATTTCGGTCTTGTCTGCCTATCTTGCTTATTGTTAAGAATTTATGTTCAAAGAACTTGACATCCATATTTTAAGAATCAAAGTTATTTAAACTTGAAGCAATTTATTTGCTTTTAATGAATTCCTTTTCATATCACAGACTTTGTCTGAATTTTTAATGATTAAGGCTCTAAAATAAAATGTGTTGTCAATAATTGAAATAGTCTTTAGCTGAAATGGTGATGAAAATTATTGATACTTCTGCGCACATTTTGTAAATGGCTATGGAGAAAATTGGATAAAGAAATGTTTTAATTTTAATTATGTTTTAAATATATAGATATAAAGTAATGAAAGAGTTTGAAAAAAATGAACGACCGCAAAAAGGGATCATTTTTTATTGCATTTTATCTGTATAGGTTCTGCTATGATACATTAATAATAGCTGCCAAAAAACGTTCAATAAATCAGTGTTAAAAGGAATCTCGGAAAAAAGTTTAATTTAAAGAAAATCGGATAAAATTGACAGTTGGAAATAAACTTCCTATGATACCCTATTGGTTACAAATAATTGGTGACATCTGGAAACTTGGCAATATCTGACTTAAAAACCTACATTGATGTTGTCTGAATTAAATTGTATATTTTATAATTACCAATTATTTTTAAATCTGTGATTACTAATGTACATGTGATTTAGTTTTGCTATAAAATGTCTATTCCTTACCTCGATGCTCTGTAACATTTAAATCTAAAATCACATAGTTTAAGTTATTAAATTATAACCATCAAGCAATAACCTGCAATATAATTTAAATTTCTGGCTTTAACATTTAAATTTCAGCTATTTCTTAAATACTTGTAATTATTTAAGCAAAATATATCGTCAAATCACGACTCCATTTGTTGCATCCTTTACAAATTCTTTATTATAACATCATTTATTGTTTTATTTACCATAAAAAAAATTGAGGAGCCTAAAATTTTTAGAAGCGAAATCTAAGCCTCATTTTTTGTAATTATCCGTAAAATTCTGGTAACTTTGAAAAGCATTAAAAAATGTAAGGAATTTTACAGCTCTTTTTCGGTAGTTTTCCAACAAAGGATGACTGATGGCTGTGCTAGCCAGTCAATCAGAAATCCATCAAATTAAGAAAAAGCATTTGATCGCCATGCCTGATCAACATGGTGATGAATATGCTTTAAAAGAATTTTTACAATTTCCAAAAACTACAGTTGGGAAATATAGATAACATTTTCGTATATGAAATGTTTCGGAAATCTGGATACCACTGCTTAACTTTCAATCATGTTAATGAAGCATGTCATAATCTGTTAGACCGATTAGAATGGATGCAATAAATGACAAAAGCTTAAATTTTCTTTAAAAGAACTTTTCTGTCTAATAATACTATTAAATTTAATTTTTACATACATTTTTATTAATGTCTTAAATTAGTATTTGATTATCTTAAATTTTTTGTATTTAATTTATAATTCATTTATCATTATGGATGTCGATGTCAATTTCTCTTACTGCTAGATTGCACCCCTCAAAAAAATACATTGAAATTCAGCTAAACGAATTAATTAAATGACAGTTAGTTTTTAAAAATCAGTGGAATTTTATCAATCTGGGAAATTTCAGGATGTCTCTGAGCGTCAAGATATAAAGATTCCAGTGTTGCAAATCTGAAACATACCATGAATGTAAAAATAGCAATCTTGATAATTTTGAAATATTTAAAATTTGTAGAAAATCTTATGAAATCACAAAATAAATTACAAAACTTCCGAGATAGATTTCTTTGAATTGCTAAAAATATCATTGGAATATTTTCTTTGAAATTCATAATATTGTTATAATAATTCATAAAAACTGCATTGTCGATATCATTAAGATTATTTTACCTCCATTTTTTTTCCGTCTTTGAACAAACTCCTGGTATTTCGCATGTATTTACAGTTAATATTTTTTATCTTTATATACAATCTTTATTTCAAATGAATGTATTTAATATGAATGCACTAAATACTATTTTTATGTTTATCTCGTATATTTGTACATAATATCTGAGTACTTTCATATTCATATATGTATTTACTTCAATGTTATATTAACTTTACGATTTTAAATATTATAATCTTGTTTCAGTATTTGTGTTAATAAATTTTGTCAATAAAATCTTGTTTGGTAATTTTGTTGTATTCTGCTTTTATAGTTTTGTGAACATCAGCATTTTTTTACTGACTTCTAAAACTTTCCTAAGATTAGAAATCCCGAAAGTCCCCGAGAGATGCTAAATATTGGCTGTACTTCATTAAATTAAAAATGACAAATGAATAAATGTCTATTTTACCATAAAAACAAAATCTGCTTTTCCTTGCCATTTACGTAACTATCAAAACCAACAGGGATGGTCTCTCAATCTTTCTCGCATACTTTGTAATAAAGTCGAGTTGCTATTTTAGACGCGCTTTCCCCAACAGATTATAAGAAAATGAACATGTTATTCACAGTTGCATTAAAAATATTGCAACTGTAAATTGTCTTAAATATGCTTTATTTCTTTGGATAGAGACGACTCATTCAAGAATGTTTTGAAACCCAACGCGAGCAGAATCCCTGAAACTTTCTCGTAGTCTATCTAATAGAGGTTATTCCAGATAACGCCTTGCTTGGCACTAGCGCACCATAATTACGAAATATTAATCTTCAGCTTTTTTTACTAAATATGCCTTCTGATTCTTTTATTTTTGGCAATTTATCCCTAGCATGCAGGTTGATAGTATCTGAAAATTGAATTCGTGTTCTAGACTCATTATTACCAATCCACTGAAAACATTTGCCACAGAACTGCAGCTATAGCTATGGAATCGCATGTTAAATTTGATATATTTAACTTATTGAATTTTTGAGTTTTCGAAAATATGAAGATACATATGGAGGTTCTACCCCTCATTGTGTGAAGTTTGACAGGTGTCGATATTATAAATGTTAAATCTGTTGGCAGAATTTTATTCATTTAGCTTCCATGGCTTTGCATTTAACACGCTAACTTACATTCGAGAACCAGAAAATGCTGACTTCCTCGGAATAGATTTTACTCAATTTGTTGCAAAAATCATATGCTATATTTTATCTTAGTTCAAAGTGTTTTTGAGCTATCTTTGTCGAAGACTAATAATTTCCAAAAATGTTTTTTGAATTTAGAAGTGTGGAACGAGACGATTCAAAATCTCGAGTTTGAATTTTTTTCTAGTTGACTCTATTTTTTCCATATCTTCTCTACAAAAAAGTAAAAAAACGTATGCAGTTAATTGTAAATACGATTTAAACTGTATTCATTATAGAACCTGCATTTAAAATGGCTGTATGAATTGTAATATTTTATTACTCCCTCTAGGATAGTTTTTCGTGATTATAAAAATTCCTTGATCAAAAATTTGTTAGCTTTCCTTCATATTTTCTTTAGTAATGTACTTTGCATGCTAGAAAATTTTAATTTTTTCAGTCTTTTATCAATTCTTAAATATCACCTAAATCGAGTTTTACCCTTTTTTGCTTACCATGGAATCATTCCTGTTCGTTTGCTGGCTTTAATGAGTGTTTTTTAAAATCGTAATTAAATTTTTTATAGGATTTATTTTTATGGTTATAAGCACAATGAGGGTTGTTTAGTATATTTCAGAACTCCGTATCATTCAGTGTCATTCGAAGTTTCAGTATTTTATGACTCTCTTAAAGAGCAACTAAAAAATAATCAATTTATTTCAGTGGCGATGCCGTTGTGAATCAAGATGGTAATTAACTTGAATTTTCAAATAAACGCAATATTTATCTTGAAAATTATAGAAAAAAAAGTGTACCACGCACAGCGCATGTGCATTTGCAAATTATTCATTGTCACTACTCATACTTCTTCGAATATTCACTAGAAAATTTTAATATGTAGCTATGCTAGCATATTATCACATATTTATCAAATTGCGTACAATTGGTGAAACTCTGCATGTTATAAAAAAATACGTGGATTTAAAAAAAAATAATTTCAATCATTATTGGTTTCTTTTTAAATATCGCTATTTTTCAGTACTTTCTAGCCTTTAAAATACAGTGGTTACCGGAATGTTCACTAAAAATGATCACGCCTATTCTGTCTATGTTGAATACCTCCAGCTTTTCTGGAAAAATAAATAAAACACGTACGAATTTTGCATCTAGCCAATGTTTTTGGTCATAAAGTAACTACCTTGAGATGTATAGGAATACCATGTTCAAACCCTTGAAATTCCGATCTAAGAAAGTAAACATGTTATTCATAGTTGCATTAAAAATATTGCAATTACGAAGAGCCTTGCATATGCTGCTTTATATTAGTTTAAATAGAGGCAAATCATTCAAAATGGTTTTGAAAACCAGCTAGAATAGTCTCCTCGAAACTTTCTCGTGAACTCTCTAATGAATATGTTACCCCACAGAACACGCTGCAAGGCAATGGCGTATAATAGTTAAGAAATATTAAACTTTGAAGTGAATTCAACCATTTTACAGAATCCATCTTGCCATCCTTAAAAAGTTAATTGGCTATAAATCCCTGGCATTTCGTTACTAGACATCCAAAAATCGAATGGAGTTATTTTATTTTCTTGTATTTCATTTCATTCCAAACTGTGTATTATGGTATTAAGTTATAAAAGAGGCAAATCACAGAATATAGTTTTATCTTTATATCGTAAATAAAAATGAATTGATTGTTTCATTCAGATGTACAATTTATTAACAAGATAAAAAGAGTAATCATCATTGCGATCTGTTAATCAGAAAAGAATGAATTGAAATGCTTTAAATATTTAGATTATTGAAGTAATCGCAGGCAAATTTAAGTCGCTATTATCATGTTAACTTTCAGAGATTTATAAAGATTCAAGTAATCCGAAAATCGTGCTTATTGACACAGCAGTTATGATGTGAAATTTGTGCGCGCAAGATTACTGCTAACTCTATGAGCATAATGGTTTTTAATTCCATTATTCATCCATCGAAATATGTTCCAACCATTTCTCACATTTCGTTTATATGCATTAATTTTTACAAGTACAGGAATCTGCCATAACGAAAGCTCAATAAACGACCTACAGAGAAAAGGAATTTCTTACTGGTAGCTTTTAGACGCAGATAAATATTTTCCTGGTGGATAGAGTGATAGGTTTTTTACATGCTTTTTGCAGGCATTAACTTCGAGAGAAATGGTTTAGAGATTTTGCGTCTTCTTTTTATTTATTAATTTTGAAGATTATCCTCCATCATACTCAACATTACTATGAGTTTTTCTAATTCTTATGCAACAAAAATTTGGCAGATCTTCAGATCGGGTGCCGTAACCCAATAAGATTTTATATATATTTCTTTTTTCTTTTAATATTTGTTTTACTATTATTCTCCATGTCTATTCAACATTTACAGAGAATTTTCCAACTTTTATATATTAAAAATTAAAGTTTTCTTCAAATATTAATATATAAAGAAAACATTTAAGTTCCAAGATCTCGCACATTCGCAAAAATCATTCCTATTTTCAGCAATGTGATTTCTGACCATATTCCCATTATTTTTCAAACTAGAAAAGATTATATATGCTCCGAATCTTTGACTGTCCCGGACTGTAAAGTCTGTGTGGTCTGGTGGAATATATGATAGTTTCTGGCGCAGCATTTTGCAGTTAAGAAGTAGTAGCATAACCGTATAATAGTTTTTTACACATTTCTTTTTTTAAAAAAATATTTTTTTTAATATTATTCTCCAAGTCCATTCAACATTTAATGTGGATTTTTAAAATTTTTATACATGAAAAATTAAATTTTACTTTAAAAATATATACATACTTACTTTAAAAATATATACTTTAAAAATTATGTTCCAAGATCTCGCACATGCGCAAAAATCATTCATATTTTTAGCATTGTGATTTTTGATCAGATTACCTATTATTTTTCAAACTAGAAATGATTAAATATGTAAAGAATCGTAAACTGCGTTGCCTGGGTGGCCTGCGGCCTGGTGGAATGAACGATGATTTCTGGCGCTGCATTTGGCAAATCTTCAGATAGAGTCGTGAAACCGAAAAATAGTTTTATATATATTTCTTTTATTTTTAATTATTTTTTAATATTATTCTCCATGTCAATTAAACATTTACTGTAAATATTTCCAATATTAATACATTATAAATAAAATTTTACTTCAAAAATCTATACATTAAAAAAATTTTGAGTTCCAAGATCTCGCACATGAGCAATAATCAATCCGATTTTTAGCATTGTGCTCTTTGACCTGATTCCCATTATTTTTCAAACTAGAAAAGATAATATAGGTTAATATTCTTAGACTGTTAAGGCCTGTAAAATATGTGGGGCCTGGTGGAATGAAGGATGGGTTCGGGCGCGTCGTTTTGTAGGTCTTCAGATCGAGTCCTGTAGACGAATAACAGTTTGATACACATTTTTTTTTCAATATTGTTTTAATATAATTCTCCTTGCCTATTCAGCATTTACTGTGAATTATTCCAAATTTTATAGATTAAAAATAAAATTTTACTTCAAAAAGCTATAAATTTAAGAGAAATTTTAAGATCCAACATCTCGCACATGCGCAAAAATCATTCCGATTCTTAGCATTATGCTTTTGGAACAGATTCCAATTATTTTTGAAACTAGAAAAGATTATATATGTTAAGATTCTTAGACTGTTACAAGCTGCAAAGTCTGTGTGGATTGGTGGAAGGTAAGATGGGGTCTGGTGTTGCATTTTGCAGGTCGTCAGATAGAGTCCCATAACCGAGTAATAGTTTGATACACATTTCTTTTTCTTTAAATATTTTTTAATTATTATTCTCCATGCCCATTCAACAACTACTGTTAATTTTTCCAATTTTTATATATTAAAAATAAAATTTTACTTATATAATCTATAAATTTAAAAGAAATTTTAAGTTCCGCCATCTCGCACATGCTCCAAAATCATTCCAATTCTGAGCATTATGCTTTTTTAACAGGTTCCAATTATTTTTCAAACTAGAAAAGATTATATATGTTAAGATTCTTAGACTGTTGCAGGCTGTAAAGTCTGTGTGTGTTGGTGGAATGTAAGATGGGGTGCGGGGCTGCATTTTGCAGATCGTCAGATCGAGTCCCGTAACCGAATAATAGTTTGATACACATTTCTTTTTATAAAATATTTTTTTAATATTATTCTTCATGCCCATTCAACAACTACTGTGAATTTTTCCAATTTTCATATATTAAAAATAAATTTATAATTATAAAATCTCTAAATTTAAAAGTAATTTTAAGTTCCAGCATTTCGCACATGCGCAAAAAACCTTCCGAGTTTTAGCATAGTGCTTTTTGACCCGATTTCCATTATTTTTCAAACAAGAAATGGTAATATAGGTTAAAATTCTTAGACTGTTACGGGATGCAAACTCTGTGTGGCCTGGTGGAATGAACGATGGGTTCCGGTGTTGCATTTTGCAGGTCGTCAGATCGAGTCCCGTACCAGA
>JAPMOR010019625.1:124820-168846 GCA_026543865.1 Argiope aurantia | reverse complement strand
GCCAAATATTAGTTTAATTTATCACCTTGAGTTAAAGGTCAAAGACAAGTGAAACATTGAAGTTTAGATTAGGATGTTAATTCTAGTGCATTTTTTGTCATTTGACTAATTTTTGAAACGACAAGTTTCATTCAAACTTAGTTCTTGCATAGTTTCGAATTGGAGCACTTATCTAAAAAAAGAAACTGTAAAAAAACGATTCATTATGTACACATTTTCAATTTTTATTTTCTAAATTTTATAAAATTGATAAAAACGTTAATATGTATTTCAGGGTGAACAATACAACTGGGATCCAAAAACTCAAGGCATCATTCTAGGAGCCTTCTTCTACGGTTATTTCATCACTCAACTTCCAGGAGGAATGTTGGCTGAAAAATTTGGAGCCAAATGGGTTTTTGGCTTAGGGATATTCATAACAGCTATCTGCTCGCTTCTTACGCCATTAGCAGCAAGTATGGGAGTAACTAGTATGATTGTAGCTCGGGTTTTGGCAGGTTTATCAGAGGTAATGTAGATAGAAATTTTGATCTGAAACATGTTATTTTATCTTATACTTTCCAAATTCCGTTGAACAATGGTACATTAATCGTTATTGAAGTTTTAATGAGTATAGATTCGCTATAGACGGCCTATAAATGATTTATCTTTAGAATGGATAAAAAAGTTTCATTCCATTAGTCCTTTTTCACTTTTTAAAATTTTGATGGTTTGCAGCTAATCATGAAAATGCTGTTTATTTAAAAAAAAAGGGCTTTTTAGAAGAATATATAACTTTACCTAGGTGCAAATTTTGGAATTAGTATGCTAGGCTCCAAAATAATATGAAATACAAGAAAAGAATCATCTAAAGAATTCAAGATTACCATTGATTTAGCATGAATAGACGGCATCTCCTTATTAATGGCAAGAAAATAGCATGTATAATGTTCTCTGTAAGTTATTTCATTGACTAAAGCATAGCCAGTTTCTATGCTTAGATACCATTTTTATGTCTATAGTTGTTGCCCTTCAAAATTCAAGGAAATCAGCAAGAAAATCCAATATGATGTAAAAGTAAACACACAAAATATTTTATATTTTTATCCTTATCAAATATCTTAAACTGTATTTGCAATAGCATTGAAACAAATAATAAAAGACCTGTATGCCTCAATAAAAATCACTTATTTCTAAAGGGTGAATTTTTTGAAGAGAATACCGATTTTAAGAAACTTTTTGATATGATTACTTTATGTTGTAGATGTAGTGGAGAACTGCTTAATCTGCATCATCTTGAAGACTGGACCATGATTTTAATTGAATTAAATATTTAGGCCATAAAATAGGCAACTAATGCTGCAACGAGTTACTGAATTTTTTAAAAAAATTCACTGTATGATTGTATTTAGAGAACCAATATTTACATGTAAATATTACCAGTTAAATATTTTAATGGCCCTTATGCTGTTTGAAAATAAATAGCAAAATATGTAATTATTTTCTCAGAGAGGTAATTCATTTAGTTGTAGTTTATTATAAAAATTTATTAAAATGGATTAAAGATAATGTTAAGAATTTTTTAAAATTTTTTCCCGAAACCTGCTCGGATTTGAAAACAAAGAGCTGCATTGAGATTATACCTTGCAGAGATGATATATTTTATCTAAATCACTGAGATCATTATCTAGAAGTAGTGAAATAGAATGCAGTTATATTAACAAAAAAATCCTCAATGGAATTAGAATAAGCCTAATGAAAAAAATTTAAAAAATGTCAAATATTGATTCAAAGAGAACGAAAACTAAGGCTTTCTAGTTTTATAATTCTATGCATGGAAATAAAACAGGAAGAAAAATAATGTATTGCAGAAAATGCTATATTTGGGATCATACTTAATGTATGATCTCGATTATAAATTTGGGAATCAAAAATTATCTTTGATTTGATTATGTTTAAAAAAATTGGTCCAATCTGAGAAATTAATTTTTTTAAAAAATGGAGCGATGATAAAATTTTTAAGCTCCTTTTTCTACTTTAAAGCATGTTTATGAAATAGGTAATTACACTGCTTGCATCATAAATTTACATTCAATGAAATTCGATTGCTTTCTTTTTTAAAAATACACCTCCATCAGCACATTAAAAATGTTCAGATGATGTAAATTTAATCAACATACAAGATATTTTTGAATGTTCAAATTATCGATTTGAAAATTTTGTTCAATCGCTCAGACTCTTAAAACTATAAAAAATCTTCTGAAGGAACTATATTAAAAAAATCTATATAGATGTTGGTTACATAGAATTATTAAATACTATACAGAATTTTGCTCTATAATAAATAAAAACCAACTTCAGTGGTTTTTATTTATTCTTCCAAACTTTCACGCATATTCTCTAATGAACTCTTCACGTCCGAGATCACCTTACATAGCATTGGCGCGCAATAGTTACGAAATATTAACTGTTGGCGTGTATTTAGCATTTTTGCCAAATATATCATGCCATCCTTGGCGAATTATTTCGCGATTAATCTCTGGGATTCGATCAAAGGCATGCAAAAATTGAATTTGAGTTTTAGATACGTATTTTTGAACTGACTGAAACAACTATTTAACACAAAAGAACACTTGTAGTCACAAAATCACATACCAAATTTGATATATTTAAGTCATTGCGTTTTTGAATTATCGAGTTTTCTTATTTCTGAAAGTACAGTCCGACAGACAGTCAAACCTTAGTTGGATTTGGCTTAAAATTTGGCAGTTGTATACACTGTGGATGCTAAATCTGTGCACCGAATTTTATCTGTTTTGAAGGAACTTGAACCGAATTTTATCTATCTGTGTTCAGAATCTCAGCACAGGTTTTACTCAAAATTTGAGAGAAATCTGAAAATTTGGTGTAAAGATCGTATACCAAAGTCTCAACTGTTTAGCTCGAAGTGTTTTTGATTTATTTGTCACAGACAGACAGACGGACATTTCACAAAGATGTGTTTTTCAAACTCAAGGAAGTCTAAAACGTAAAGATTCGTCAAAATCCCGAGTTCGAATTTTTTGAGGAACTTACTCTATACTATGAATTTATACTTTCTCCATTCTACGAATACGAGACATTAAATATCTATTCAGAAGTTAGGTATATAGAATGTTACTGTATCAGAAATAAAAAAAAAATCGTTTTTTGAAGCCTTTATTTGTTATCAATATGGTAACCCAGACAAGCAAAGGGTTCGAGCAACCCTGTTTGCTGATTTATAAATTTTATCTTGTTCTATACCTACCACTTTGTAAATTCGGTTTTGCTGGCATTCTTTGTAATGTGAAGGAGCAAATTAAAGCCAATTTCAAACAATCAATCCTTTCTTTCCAAAAAAGTACACTTTTTCTTTGTTGAATGTCAAATACGAAGCTATCTTCAAACAACTCTTCGTGGCGTGATTAGATCACTATTGCTGCTGAATATGAATAAATAGAAGTCGGCGGATTTTACAAAAAGTATTTCCTAATAGGTTTTACATATTAAAATTGTCACATGATTAAAAAGGATACGGATATGGTTAGATTATCTATCATATACAGATCAAATATTGATTCTACTATTAAATAATGCAGGTCTTCATTTCTAAATGATTTCAGAAGGAAGTATAGCATCTAAGGACAAATATAAATGGATTTTCAAACGCATCACGAATAAATGCAAAAGTTACTGAAAAGATTACTGTGGCATATTCCCCCCCCCCCCTCCCAAGCTTCTTTTGTTGCTGATAAATGGCAAAATAATAATAACTTACTTTTCGAAATGACGAATGATGTCTTTTAACATTTATGTAATTTCTACACTGAACGTAAAGTTTGAAGAAGAGATGAATTATTTTTGTAATGATTCAAAGAATATTGATGATTAGGATATATAATTTTGAGTGACAACGTCTGATAAATGGTTAGACTTTTATTGATTTTATCGTATCAACAACTCAAGAAAATTATTCAATTGTAACAAAGTACATTTGGTCGCCTGAATGATCCGATAAAAGTATACAATTGAAAGCGAAAATTGAAATTTAGATATTGAATTTATGATGGATAGTGTTAAAAATTCAATACAAATTACAAAAATATTTGAAATGTTGATTTGCTATGGAATGATAGGGATTTTAGAATCGATGATTAAAGATAAGAGGAAAAAAATTATAGTTAGATTGAAGTTTTATATATACATTAGTAGATGTGTAAGAATTACAGGTCATGTGATTGCAATGTGGGTGATATTTAATATTAGAAGGGACTGCTTGAAATATAGAGCATAAATAAAAGACTCATTTCAAATGTCATTAAAAAAAAATTTATTTCCAAAAAAAACACTATATTTGTACAATAAAAAATTAAATCACGTGAAAACATCGAAATATTGAATATGAAAGAGTTGTTTTCTTTTGAAAAAAAAAATTGAAAGTGTGTGAGGTAATATTTATATATATATACATATACATATAATTTGAGGGTTTAGCTTAAAATGATGATATTTATTTGTGTAGCCAAGGTTTTTTTGACAAATATTTCTTCTATAGTTGTTTTTTGAATAAGAAAGAACTGCAACGGCTTTCATTTCACTGTGTGTATGCTGTAGTAATATGGTCTTAGACTCACAGGACAAGGCGAATTCATATTATCCGAAAAACCAGAAGATTTAAATTGTTGCTGTTTTTTACTGCACTTGCCATGGACAAGCCCGGTGTTACGAAGACAGCGATTTTAGCGCCAGGGGGGGGGGGGCTCTCTTGTTTTTATAGTAGCGCCAACTAGGGTCAAGAGTACGACTTTTCTACTCATGCATCACTCATTCACTTGCACAACCCCCTTTTCGCAGGAGGGCACATTCACACTTCTCACAGCTAAAACAACGGAAGAACAACCACGCCCAAACCGGGACTCGAACCTAGGACGCCCAGATCACGGGGAAGACGCGCTACCCCTATGCCAGGGAGCTGGCTGATTTGATTTAGAAGTATTATCTAATATTATCTAAGAAGTGTCTAACGGAGTGTTATTCTTCGAAATTTGATTGCTAACGTTGAATTTGGCTTATTTACGTTATCTTCTACTATAGATATTTTACTTTCTTGTATACGTAGTATAGAGAAAGTATAGTAATCGTCGAAAAATTCGAAAGCGAAATTTTAATGAATCTCCTTGTTTTAGACCTCACTGAGTTCGAAAAAATGCATTTTTGGAAAATTTCCGCCTGAGTGTGGCAAAGATAACTTAAAAACGCTTTGAGCTAGATGGATGAAATTTGGTATACAAACTTAACACCAATTTTTGAGTAAAATCTATTCTGAGGAAGTCTGTCTGTTCGGCTGTTCAAATATAAATTAATACAATAACTACAAAACGAAGAGAGCCAGATAGGTAAAATTCGGTATACAGATTTACCATCTATAGTGTAGGCTTCTGTCAAATTTTGAGCTAAATTGAACAAAAGGTTGACTGTCTGCCGATCTGTACTTTTTGGAATATGCAAACGCGATAATTAATAAACGCAAAGATTTAAGTATGTCAAATTTAGTATGGTAATTTGGGATTACAAGTGCAGTTTTGTGTCAATTTTGTTTTTCAATCGGTTATGGAAAACTCACCTGAAATGCAAATTCGATTCTTGAATACTATTAAATGCATGGCAAGAATTGATCACCTAATAGCTCACCAAGGATGATGGGATAGATTCAGCAAAAACGTTAAATTCATGCCAAAAGTGAATATTTTGTATCCACTGTACTCCAGTGCCAAAGTATCTGGCAAGACAAATTCATTAGAGAGTATACGAAAAAGTCTTGGGGTGACTCCTTCCGCTGGTTTTTCATTTCTTTCTTTCTTTTTTTAAGAGTTTTAAAATTAGTTTAATATTGTAGAGAGAAACAGAATCTGATTACTTTATATCAAAAGTGAATGAAAGATCAGACTATAAAAATTCTGAGCGTTTTTTTTTTCTATTGAAGATGCATAGTTTATTCCAGATTTACGTAACCGATTTCAAGGTTTTGTTCCATTTCGGTCAATAAAATTAGCTTTTTAAAATTTGAATACTGTGATCACTTTTCTTAAAATATCGCAGAAAGGTTAGTAGGAAGAAAAGGAACGAAAAGTATGTATGTGTTTGAGTTCCATGCATTTTTATTTTTACGGCCTTGATTGAACTATTAAAATAATCTAGAACAACAACTATCTAGAAAAACAAGCACTTCACTATACGAAGTTTCCAAATGACCTAAACACTAGCACTTAAAACATTGTTGATTACTGAGAATAATAAACTCGCAAATTCAGATCATTGATAAAAATTTGTACGTAATCTTCCGAATTGTTTTTTTTGTAAGAATATATGTCTTTCTCTTTTTGCTAGGGTGTTACGTTTCCAGCAATTAATGTCGTCATAAGCAAATGGTCTCCCAAAACAGAGAGAAGTCGTATCTCAACCATCATTTTCATAGGCCTCATGATAGGAAACGTCATTTCCTTGCCAGTTTCTGGAATTCTGAGCGGTAGCGAACTGTTTGGAGGATGGCCTTCTGCATTTTACTTTTTCGGTATGCTAGTCATAAATAAAGGGTTTTATGTCTTTCGAACATTCTATTGTCTTTCTCGGAACGTAAAAGAATTTCATTTGCTAGATGTTTACCATATAGAAATTTGATGAAATAATATTTAAAAATTTTAATTAATATACTAAATTTAATATACTATAATTTAATTAATATACTATTATGAAAATTATTTAGTTTTCTTCTTTTTAGTTTTTTTTATAAAAAATAATTTCTACAATCAAAAGTAATTTCTTTTATCAAATACTCTACCAGGTAGCGCCACTGGTAAGGAATCAAAATTTAATTTATATAATCAACCAATCGCTATTTTAAGTTTGAAAATATTAATGACTCATCTTATGACTCATTGTAATAGGGAATACGCAAATGTAAAGAACTCAAAATTCTAATGCATTAGGATGAGGTGAGTGGGAAAACCGATTATAAAATTCTTTTGTTA
This sequence comes from Argiope aurantia, assembly GCA_026543865.1. Lineage (NCBI taxonomy): Eukaryota > Metazoa > Arthropoda > Arachnida > Araneae > Araneidae > Argiope > Argiope aurantia. Next base: position 161,818 of record JAPMOR010019625.1, on the reverse strand, counting down.
ACATGAAGCAAGTCTAATTAAATAAAAGTGTTTAAAAAATAAATCGACTTGGTTATGGAAATGATATTTTTACATATTAAAAATAAGAGAGAAGAAAACTTAAAAATAAGTCCTCCATCTCCAACTACTAGCTCGACTTCTCCTATTTTCATTATATATGAAAACTCACGACCTTTAGATGGGTCTTAAATGACCGCCTGCTCTCTAATGCACCGTAATGTTTTGAGAAATATTGCAAAATAAGACTTTGAAAAAGTCTCCAACCTTAGAAATTGGACGTATTTCGACATTTTTATTCGCCAATTTGCAGACATTGTTAACTAATCAAAATATTCGATGTTTATTGTTCAATTTTAATTTAACTTTTTATTTCCATTTTTTGTGATGAAATGTAGCTCACCAAAGTTTGTTAACACTACCCAATTAATAATATTTACACAGTTGGTGAATAGATAGAAGGTGGGAGTAATAGTTATTCAAATAGTAATAGAAAATACAAAAAAGCTAGATAGAAACATTTTAGGAAATCTAAAGACCGATGAAAATGTTGTCCTTTAAATTCAAAATCAGAAATTGAAATATTTCTCAACTTATTAACTTGAAATATTTATTCACAGTTAGATTTGGATGAAGACAATATGAAAAAAAAACTTTCATCAATATCATTAGCCTATGGCGGTAATCAATCAAATAAACAGCAACGACTGGCCGCCGAGATATGCAGTTTCATATTTAATGCTTTATTGAGCCAGGAAGGATGGTCTCTCCGCATCTCTTTCTCGCATACTCTTTAATAAAGGAGTTATACACTTCTCCATTTACGCATAACACTATGTATTTTAGTCTTTAACACTACGAGTGTTTAGATTTTTATTTCCACATATGGCAGACGTGAGCATAGACCCAGAAAGAACCATAGACCTCTATGTTTATGAGTGCATATGACCTTTATATGTTATGAGTGACATGCCATTAGTGGATAATACATAGTTACGAAGGAGTCTATTAGCGTGCAATCTTTGACTTTTTTATATCTTGTCTGAAAATTAATGCTTCGTCAAAATCTCGAATTTTTTTGACGATTACAATATTTTCTCTTATGTACTAATTATACGAAAAATAAAAATAAATTTTGATTCGGTGGGTTTGCGAATATCTCTCAAAAATGAATTTCAAAGAATTCATGGAAAGAAAAAATAAATTTCGCAAATGAAATGATATAATATAACTTACTGTTTCCTCTCAATAAATTGGACAACTTTAGAGCTTTTGCATCTGAGTCAAAAGACGTTAATTTCACTCAAATAGAAGTGAATAGAAGATGTTGGTGAGCTTTTAATTGATAATTGTACGATAGAGCAACGTGCTTTTATTGCTGAACAATATTTCAAAAATAATGAAAGTCTGGTAGCCACAATTCGAAAATGTGTGAATTGGCCCCATAGATAGTGTTATTTAACATCACTGGATTTCTTTTTAAGGGGTTATTTGAAGTCAAAGGTCTATGCCAACAAACCAGCAAGCTTTGAAGGAGGAAATTCAATGCCACCTTAACGAAATTCAGCTGCATTTATGCAAAATGATCATTGAAAATTTTGGCAAAAGAGTACGTATTTCCAGAAAAACCATGGAGGCCATTTGCCTTATGTGTTATTCCATACATAACCATATACTGTGTACTTTATTCGATTCAATAAAATACACGATTCAATAAAAACATAATAATTTAAAGAAAAAACCTGTGTTTTTAGTTAATTCAAATCTTGCATTAATACGTTGTTCTATCGTGTAATGCTCCATTATTACTAATTATAAACAACCAGCTGTCAAATAGTTTTTACAACACTTAGTTGTCAACACATAACTGCACGAATGGTGGCAAATTCAAATCTTGCGTTAATTTTGGCGCTAACTTTATTTGTTAACTAGCCGCCTTTGGCGACCAGACGGTTCGCCAGTATTACCGCTCACTACGATTTTCAATTAAATATTTTAAGTAACTGGTCCCTTAATAGATTCTCAAAGAAAATCTTTTTAATCTTCAAATTTTGATAGTCATAACAAACTTATACTGTTGCTTAGATCGTTTCGTTCAATTTACTATATATATTTTGCTAATTCGTTGTCATTTCCGGTAAAACTTCAACTTTCATTTAAAGTGGAAATGATGAAATTGTAATTAATATAAATATATTTTTTAATAAAACCAAGCGTTTTATTTTATTTATCATCTTTATTGCTATTTATTTATTATTATTATTATTGAATATGAGTATTGCAAACAGAATCGCTCGGTATTTAAGTCTTATGTGAACTACAAAATATTTTTCATAATTTATGTAATATCTCAAAGAATATTTCAACAAAAATTTTTCAGATTCAGCATAAAATTCAGTTTTTAGTTTTGCTTTCAAAATTTAGAAAAATTCAACATTTTCATAATCTTAGGCCAATTAATCTTGAGAAACCTGCGCGCTGATTGACGTATTTTCTTTGAAGCGATCGATGGAAAAATCTAAAATTATCCTTTTTTTATTGAATAGTGATATTCAAATTTTCATAAATCAGTCAGTTTAAGTGATTGATTTAGTTGATTGGAAATTAACTCTTTCTATTTAAAATATTAGTGTTTCAAGAACATTTTGTTAATCGTGATTTCCACAGCAGAAGCTTTATGTAAAATCAAAAATCCGTTATTTATTAGAGCATTTATTGAATCAAGTTACATAAAATATAATCATTTTCCCTTTAGACCTTTTTAAAAGATCTGTGTCTTACTAAAGGTTTACAAATTAGCTGTGTGGCCCTGATTTGAATGGATATCCTGTTGATATTAAGCAAAACTTGCCTTAAAATAAAACTGATTATTTGGATTAATAATATAGAGAGTGTAAAAGATCATAAAATAATTTTTCTTGAATTTAATTTTTAGAAAAAAAAATATACTTCTTATTTGTTTCATTTCCTACAGACGATTTCATTTCCATAAAGATTTAATTTATTTTTAATTGGAGTTTTAATCAATGTGATGGCAACACTTTGAAAAAAGTTAATTTTTTCCCATGAATGCGAAACGTGCTCGTGCAGCTTAAATTTTATTTTTATTTTGTACGAAAAAAATTGTTGAAAAATATAGTTAAAATATTTATTTAAAAATTCATTAAAAATAAAAATTTAATTTTAAGGTTAAAACATTGGTATCATTTAAGAGATAAATTTTTGATCTTTAACTTCATGTAAAAATATTTTTCGTGCGGTAATATTTTCGGAAGTTATAGCAGAAACACGCCAAAATTTCGCTTAATTTTTAAATAAATAAAATATTAATTAAAAATTCGAAAAAATTACCCCCAGATGCACATTCCCGATCTCCAATGTATACACGTGCCAAATTTGGTAGCTGTAGGTTGAACGGTCTGGCCTGTAGAGCGCCAACACACACACACACACATTGAGCTTTATTATAAGTATAGATAATGCTTATTCCAAAAATTTTGCAGAATAGGATATCATCGCAATCGCATAAATAGTTCAAAATAAGCAAATCTAAAATTAATAAATAAAATAGTTCAAAAAAGACAAATGGAATGAAAGAACTGAACGAAAATGCATTGAATCGGAGATAGGGTTAAGGCTTAACAATAAATAAATGAATATAAAGTGTTCATCTTACTCGCTGTTATCATTGTCTGTGGTGGGAAATCATTCAAAACTAATTTTCTCGGGTTCCTGAAACGAATAATAACTGTACATAATAGAATAGTTAAATAATTCAGTCCCAGTTAATCAACGCATTACCGATCAGCAGTTCGACGCATAAGTTATCTCATCTGTCAATTGTTTTCTTAACTGAATACGAAAGTGAGTTATAAAAACACCAGTGAAATCATGTGCAATCCACAGCATTTAGGCCTGCATGTACGAGTTAACTCGTGTGAAATCCACAGTGTTTGGATATGAAAGCAGAAGTTAACTCGTGAGCATTCAACAAGGTGTTAAATATTCGTATGATTAATTTTTTATCTGCACTCAGGTTTATTATCTGTGATTAAATAATGTATTCCATGTTTCAAACCTGATATATATTTCTAGGGGCGATTTCCTGCATCTGGTTTGTGTTCTGGAGCTTTTTGGTTTATGAAACTCCGGCTCAACATCCTTCCATTTCCAAAGAAGAGCTCTTATACATTAATCTGAACAAAGACGAAAAAACAGAAGTAATTTTGATCATCTATTCTCTTAGCACAGTGAAGGAAAACAGACATAGGAAAAATATCTCTGAAAATTGACTGTCTATATTAGATTTTTATCTTTCTGTATTGGAGAAATTTATTAAAATTTTTTCGTTTAAAAGAATGAGATAAATTTATGCCCATGAATTACTTATATCAAACGTACAACGTGAATATGATTGTTGTATAAAAAACATCTTAAAAACAAAGTTCACTTACAAGGGGAGGGCACGGGGTTGAAATCTGAGATCGGGATAAGATTTTGTATAATGATAGTATACATTTAAAATATTCATTCATGAAAATATTAAAACGCAATGGCCAGTCAATTTCGAGAAAATGGTCCTCAAACTTTTAATAAAGCTTATATACTGATAACTTGACTCCCGTCCCGTTGATCCTGATGGCCTTGTTATCTAGGTAACCTTCTCATATGCGGGAGGCTAGGATTATTTTTCTTTTTTAATAACTTTTATGCAATTAAAAATTTACAAAAACTCTTAATTAATAAGTTTTTAATTTTTTTCCTCCAAAATAATTATTTATTATTGAAATATATAATAATAAAATTAAAATTTTAAAAGAAAAAAATTATAAATACTGCTGCATTTTTTAAACAAAATAAAATTATTCAAATTTAATTAATTATTTACAGATAGTTTTAATTAATATGCTACTTATTTTTATTCAAGGATAAATGTTTATTCTTTTAATACTTAAATTATAATTTAATGTTTAAAGGAAAAATAATTAGAAACGTAACATTAATGGCTAAAGATAAATTAACTTTTTTGCATCATTTTCAAACAATTAAGTTTGAAATTCTTGGATTTTAATAATTATAAATTATTAGTTCTAACTCAACGAAGCTGTATTTATATCAAAATTTGAAGGGAGCAGCTGATATTGGTTAAATATGTAAGCAAACATCCACAACTGCAGTAATCAAAAGAAATAGTAGAAAGCAGGTGTTAATTTATTGAATGCGTAGGCAGATGATTCAAAGCGTATTAAGCGTATACAAATTTCTTATTTAATTGAACATGATCAAGAAATAAATTCTTGCGAAGATGGTGTAAAAATTCAATCAATTGTACACTATTAATTGTCATCACCAATTTTTGATAAGATGATACGCTGCCCAACTTTCTGATGAAAGAGAGATATTTATAAATGAAAATGAAGTTTGTTTTCCCACAGATCTCTTAAAGAAATCTTGGTCTTGTGGACAAAAATCATTTATCAGTTGTGCAAGATGTCGAAATATATTTTGTTTCCAATGTTTTTACTACAGTTACCATTCTGGTTCTTGTATATAATCGAAAGTAAATGTATATAGGATAATTTTTTTAGAAATATTGAAATAATTTTTTTATGATGTGAGTATTTATAATCAATAATTATCACCATTTATGTTATATTTATTACTAACTTTTAAATATTAAATTGCAATTTAAGTATTAAAATAAAAAACATTTATCCTTGCATAAAAATAAGTAGCATGCTAATTAAAACTATCTGTAAATAGTTAATTAAATTTAAATAATTTTATTTTGTTTAAAAATGCATCTGTATTTATAATTTTTTCTTTTAAAATTTTAATTATATTATTATGTATTTTGATAACAAATATTTATTTTGGATGAAAAAATTAAAAATATATTAAGTAAGAGTATTTGTAAATTTTTAATTGAATAAAAGCTATTAAAAAAGAAAAAAAAATCATAGCCAGTTTCGAACCCTGACCTTCCGCATACGCGACGGTTACCTAGACAACCATACCATCGGGATCAACGTAACGGGAGTCAAGTTATCAGTATATAAGCTTTACCAAAAGTTTGTGGAACATTTTCTCGAAATTAACTGGCCATTGTGTTTTAATATTTTCATGAATGAACATTCTAAACGTATACTATCATTATACTAAATCTCATCCCGATCTCAGATTTCAAACCCGTGACCTTTCCTTATTAGATCTAAGGTGACATGCGTTCTTAATTTTGCTTGTTTGTGACGTCGAATGAATTGATGTCACATTGTTATTACGATATTAGGATTAAAATTACGATTGTGATTAATATATGCGATATCATTTGAATATTATACATTCACTTTTACATTTGTATGTATTCCAAGCTGAACGAAAGAACTTTTAATTTATAGATTACTCTTATTTTACATTTTTACGTAACAATAAAAGAAAACTAGTTATGAAAATTAATTCAATAATTCATAATTAAACCATTTCTAGATATTTTCTGTTTGATTTTCATTACTTCATTTTTTATAATAAAATAAGTTTCAAGTTTTGCTAACATTCCAGCTGACAAAATGAAAACGATTTTTTTCAAATGAAAATGAATTAATATTTCTGCATTCTATTTAATTTTTCTCACAATTATTTGGTTAATTTTCAATTTTTATGAAAACACAGTTGAATCAGTTTTTTTTTTGTAAAATGATTGTCAAAGTTTACATTTATTTTTTTTTAAAAAAGTTTGATTTACTTTACGAATTGCATTCTAAAAAAGTAATTTCAGATGAATTTCTGTATTTCGAGGAAACTGACATTTTAATTAAAAGAAATATTTACTTTTTGTCTAATATATTATTAAAATTCTGCATAGGAGCTAAACAATTTTATTTTTCAGAAAAAAGATACACCATGGAAAGATATATTCACTTCACTTCCTGTGTGGGCTGTCGTGGTTGGTCACTTTGGACATGTATTTGGTTTTAATGTTCTGTTAACAGAAATGTCTACTTATTTGAATGGAATTCTCCATTTTGATATCCAGGCGGTAAATTTTCTTTTTTCTATGATTGTAATAATTATTTTACATGGAAAATATTTAGTTAATATTTTCTTAATTAATTTGTAATTATTTTATAAATATTTTTACATGAAGTTTACAGAAGAAACTATTTAGTGTTTTGAAATGTAATATGAAAGTATTATTAATGTATTTCAGCAATTTTTTAACCTGATAAATCTTATAGGTTAACATTGTGAAATGTGTCATTTTTATAATACATGCCTCTTCACGCAATTTCTACTAATAACAAAGGACTAAATATAAAGATGATTGTGCAGTATGTACAGTGGCTCCCAAAAGTGCAGAAATTGTGTTCTATATTTCTTAATAAAGCATTTTATTAGTTGGTGTTTTTTAATTAGCATCTTTAAATAGTTCTTAATAAAACTGAACAAATAATTTTATAAAAAATCAAGTAGTATTGTTCTAAAAAATAAATAAATAAAAAATGTCACAAAATTAGAACACAAAAGTCTTCGTACATCCACACATTATTTATTTAAATTCATCATAAAAATATCTTTTGTGGCTTATTTTTCTTCTAATTGAAAAATACACTAAAATCGTTTGATTTCAGTATTTAATATCACAATTATTTATTCTATTTACTTTATTCTTAGATATGACGCGCATTTGTAAAGAAACGAGTTTAGACGTACGAAAGTTAATCATATTTCATTTTAAAGCTGGAAAATCAATTAGAGGCATTGCAACTATAACTAATCTACCTCATTTAACGGTGCAAAGCATAATAAAACGTTACAGAGAGGGGAAAAGGATTGCAAACAGGCCTCGTAATGGTCGCCCTCAAATTCTGTCAGCTAGAAGTCAAAGAAATATTGCGAGTAAATTTCTAAAAAATCCACATCTCAGTGCAATAAAGTTTACTTCACAATAGATTGAATCAAATGGAACTTCTATTTCCTGTGAAACTATTCGTAGAATTCTTCGGAATGCTGGTATACATGGCCGCTCTGCATGAAGAAAATTCTTTGTAAGTCAGAAGAACAGAATTGTTAGGCTTAAAATTTGGAGAGCTATTGGAATCTTATTTGCAGATGAAAGTAAGTTTAACATCTTTGGGTCGAATGGGAGAATCATTGTACAAAAAAAAAAAAAAAAAAAAAAAAAAAAACACGGAGAACTTAATTCCAAGAATTTAGTTGGAACAGTAAAACGTGGCGGTGGAGGTGTCATGGTTTGGGGGTGTATGTCAGTGGCTGGAGTAGGCAATTTAGTATTCATTGATGGTATAATGGATCATAGAATTTATATAAATATTCTCAATAATAATTTAAAAGTGTTAGCACAAAAATTGGGCATTTTAAACAAGTATGCCTGTGTATTACCAAGACAACGATCCTAAACACACGGCCATGAATGTTCGTCTTTTTTGCCTCTATTATTGCCCTCAAGCCCTTAAAACACCAGCTCAATCACCGATTTTTAACCCTATAGAACATATTTGGAAAGAATTAGAGGTGCGAATAAGAAGTCACGACATTAAATCGAAAATTCAACTGAAAGCAGTAATGATCGAAGAATGGAACAAAATCGGTGCAGAAGTAACCGACGTTTAGTTAAATCTATGCCCAAACATTTAAAAGCTGTTATAAAGAATAAAGGATATCCTACTAAATACTAAACATTTATAAAAATTTAGAAAATTTCATATTTAGTGATGTTGTTTTAAAGTGTATGATCACTTTTGTGTCCTATTTTTGTGCAATTTTATTTATTGTCATTTATAAAAAAATAATTTGCATCGTAATTAAAATTTATTCTTCACTGCTTTATTTAGAACTGTAAAAATTTGCTATGAAAAAATTTTCATGTAAAAATAAGAATATATAATGGTAAATAATGAGGTTTTTAATTGATTCTTGTTGGTGTACGAACACTTTTGGGAGCCACTGTATGTGTGTGTTGACGTTTTCTAGGCAGATAATTTGGCCTATAGCTATCAAATTTAGCACAAACATACTTTGGAGATTTGCAAATATGCATCTCAAAGCGATTTAAAAAAATAATTAGAATTTTAATGATAAAAATTAAACGAATTTTAGACGCTTTTCTGCTGTAAATTCTGAATATATTATTGCATAAAAATTAATTTTAAATCTTTTAAAAATACACAAATTGTCTTTTTAATAATGCCAATTGAATTATAATTATTAAATGATTTTAATAATTTCTATTTTCCTGAATTTTAGCAAATAAATTTTTTTTGCCTGTTTTCAAAACAATAGATTAGATTGTTATTTTGGAATTCAAACCGTTTTCATTATTTCCTCCTATATTGAATATTGTTATTTATTCCATTGTTGAAAGCTAAAGAAAAAAGATTCTGTTATTTTTCTGTGTAGTTTACAAGACGAATTAAAAAAGTAAAATTGCAATATTTCGAAAGTTAGAATATGGATAATCTGGGCATTTACTTTTTAAGAAAGATTATTCAATGAACAAAGTATGTGTACGGCAATTAAAATAATATGGATTTAATGTCCTACAATTTGATGGAATCACGGATATGAAGTTATATCTAAAAGATTTGACTCAAATTAAACATAACTATATCACCTGTGAATCAGCTAGTCGCCAAAGGTGATTAGTTCTATCAAGCTTGAAAAGGTATGCATTATAAAAGATTACAAGGTAGATCCTTTGACATGTATTATCAAATATGGCATGCAATTACTTATTGAGTGATAAAAGCTCTAAGAAAGTTCTTTTCAAAATTTTAATTCGATTCTTAATTAAACATTAATTAAAATTTTAACGTCATTCACTAAAGTTCTCACTAATTTCAGATCATATAATTGCATAAAGCATTTTTACACTACTTTGTGAACTATTACTACAAAAAGGGAGTTAAGAAAAGGAAATCAGTTTTATTTTCATGTAATTTTTTCGCTACATCTTGGAATCTTAATAAATAAAATACTTCAAAAACTATATTTTTTATTGCCTTAGTTACTGCATTTATACAAGCACTTATAAATGCAGTAACTAAAGCAATAAAAACATGTCATGTGGACAATAAATGTATTTTTGTACATTCATTTTCGCTTCAATATTGTTATGAATTTGTGATACTGTAGTAAATTTCCTGGTGGGGGAAGATAGTTTTTCCGTAATAATAATAGTTGCTGTATAGAGACTTTATCAATAAGCTCTGAATTTGGTGAAAAACTTGGCGACAAATTTAGCAAAGAAATAAAATTTCCGAATATTCGAGTATCTTAGTGATCGCTCCATTTGGTTCTAACATTTGTTCTAAAATATTCGATGCCTTTTCACGGAACATTATAGTGAATCTTATAGACGGAGTCAGCCGTATTCAATTGAGCTGAGCTCAAGCGAGTTCTTGAGCAAAACCTCTTTTTGACGTGATGATTTTCTGCGAGTTCACTGAATATTCTTTGTTATTGCTGTTGTTTATTACCTATTAGTTGCCCTGTTGTTTACCGCTGTTGTAAGTACTACTCTTGTGTACTCTTTGGTGGCGTTTTGCTTCTATGCATATGTAATTTCGAATAAAATAAAGTATCTTTATCCTTCATTGATTACCGGCATCTTGGCCTAGAGATAACGCATCTTCCCATGATCTGGGCATCCTAGATTCGAGTTCAGGTTCGGGCATGGTTGTTCCTTATCCTGTGGTCTATCTGTGAAATGAGTGAAAGAGACCCCTGTGGAAAGGGGTTGTGCAAGCGGGTGTGTGAGTGTCGTCTTCATTTGAGCTAGAAGTCAGACTTCTACCCTCGGGTACTCAGGGACCTTTATCCTCAGAAGCTACTGCACGAACTCGGCTTCAATTGCTGGTTTCGTCAACCGGCTTGACTCTGACAAGTGTCACAAGAAAGTTTCACTCTGACAAGTGTCTCTTTTTTTCGGTTAGATTTTACACCGTACACGGCTGATTTTGAAATCTTCCGTCATAGTATATTTGAAAAAATAAAAGAACATCCAAAGCTGAAACATTACATCGCCACGATATTTCGAACTAAAAGTTCGAATTTCATTACAATTTTTTGAATGATAATGTAGCATTAAGAGAGAATGTTTCCTCTTCTTGTGTTTGTTAATCACGTGATAATGATGTCATAAATATATAGCAGTCGTAATCGTGATCGTTTGGCAACAGATAATCAACTGGCAATGAAAAAGATTAAAAACTTTAAGAATCTAGGTTTCTTACCATGTGCTTATAATTAAATTCGAAAATGCCACCGATAATATTTTTGTTGTTTTCATGCACAGTTTGTAATCCTTCATTCTCTAATGGTTATTATACCAAAATACTTCATTGTGTCGTATAGACAACCGGAAAATGGATGATCGGACCGTTTCAATTCATAATAAAGGAACTGTGAATAACGCAAAATAGACTCCAATACGAGGACTTCAAGCAATGAACTTTCCCGAAAAGGCATGCCCTGCAATCGACAATGATATCGGAAACCAGCCATCATCATCATTTTTGTACCGCCAGTCGAATAGAGTCGATAAATCCTGCTTACGATCGCAGCAATTTTACATCCTGGACTTCGAGATGTCCCTTCTAATGGCAAGCGAATCTTCTACTAAAGTAAAAAAATTATAGGCAATGATTATTTTCAAGATACTCGGGTAAAGAAGTGGATTTTGGGGACAATAACGGCCATACGGGTTATTTACCATTCTTAAATTATCTAGAAAAGATGACTGCTATGTTGAAAGATTGATTTTTGGTGAAAATATCCAATATATCTATTTTTTAAATTCAGTGCTTTTATTTCATAAATAGTTTTTTTATATAAAAGCCTGTGTTTACCCTTTGAGAAGTTATATTCTTTTATATATTTATGCAATTTAATACTATTTTACATCTTTAAATCCTAAGTTTTAGAAAAAATCTTCTTGCCAAAAATCTCATAAATTAAAATCTGATATAATTCTTTTTCAAATTTAACATGATAATATCTTAATATATTCTGTAGAAATCTTGTGCGGTTTTTACAAGGTAACGAAGAATTTATCTTTCCAGACCCAAGTCCTGGATGAATTCCTGTCTGCTTTCACAATCAAGCCTTTCTACAAGAAATATTAACGTCACTAAATTTCTTGAACTCATACTCCCCACCAAATACCCTCTTTTTCATTAATGTATTGTATATAGGTGTTATTTTGTGTACTGTATGTAAACTTTAACATTTTTTTCTTAATAAATCTTTCCACGTATATGCATTCAACCGAGAAAGAATCATAGAGATTCCAAATTCGGGGATACTCTACGGCGAAAAGTAAAGTAAAAGAAAGAAAGTTCTTGAACCATAGAATAGGTAACTTGTTCATTAAAAAAACTTACAGTTGTTTTTAGGCTCCTTAGTGCGAAAACATTCCTATTAATTTCATGTTATTTGTCAGCAGAACTCAGTATTTAAGAATTTAAATACAGTTTTTAACTTAGTTCAAGATTCAGGTAATATATTTATTAAGTTATTAGCTAAAAGTTTATAACAAATCAGTCGGTAACTTTCTCAACTGGAAAGTTTTTCCTCTCTGTATCTTTTCAGCCGAAAAAATAATATTTCTTCCAATTTTTAAAATGCCTTTGATTTTTAATTATGTATTTTTATTTCGTAGTGCTCTTTTTCAATCTGTTTTATGCACAAATAAAAAAAATATAACATTGATTTAACTATCAAACAAAAAAATAACAATTTACCGGTGCTAAAGTTCCTTTTCTTAAAAATTTATCATTAACTTCAATATATAATTAAATATTTGCTTAAAATAGGCACTGAATCATTGAAACGAAAAATTTCATTGAAAGTGGCTTTTATTCTTACTTCCATTAGAATGGATTTCTTTCCGCTTTACCTTATGCGTCGCAAGCTTTGTTTTCATGGCTGGCTTCTTATATCGCTGACAGAATGAGGAAATCGGGGAAAATCAGCGTCACCAACACTCGCAAGATTTGCAATTCTATAGGTAATTTATTGCATACATTTTTTGCTCTTATAATTGTTATGAAAGCCAAATAAAAACCAGTGAGAAGGGTGTCCCGAAAAGTTTCTCACATATACTCTAATAAAGATGTTATCCGAGAGAACGTCTTGCATAGCATTGGCGTACAATAATTAGGAAATACTAACCTTTGGGGTAAATTTAGCATTTTTACTGAATCTGTCGTATTACCCTTGCTGAATTAATTGGCGATTCATTCCTCACATACCAAATCACATACCAAATTTGGTACATTAAAGTCACTGCGTCTTTGAATTATAGCTTTTATATGTTTTTAAAAGACCGACAGACAATCAAAACCTTGTGGATTTTTCTCAAAATTTGATAGGTGTCTAGATTACGGATGTTAATTCTGTGTATTGAATATTAATTTATCTAGTTCTCTTCGGTTTGTAATTATTGTGTTAAATTATATCCAAACAGCCGGACAGAGACTTCCTCCGAGCGGAATTTGCTGAAAATTTGATAGAAATCTACAAATTTCTTATAAAGATCGCATACTGAATCAAAGCTTTTATGAATAATCTTTGTTACAGACAGACGGACATTTTCCCAAAATGTGTTTTTCGATATCAGAGAGGTTTAAAATGTGGAGATTCGTCAAATTCTTGAGTTCGATTTTTTTGACAATTACTATACTACTATATTAAAAGTAAAAAGGGTCGATTGTATCATAATCAGTGAAGCATATTTTTCTTTTTTAATACGTAAGTAAATGTAAAATTTGCCTTTTTTGATGATTTGAAGGACGTTTCTCCTCTTTTTGTTTCGCGCCAATTCTCGAGCCAAAACCTTAAATAAATTATTTCTGTCTTCTGTTGTTTTTAGCGTATTCTATTCAGAAGTTTGTCTTGTAAAAAGGCATTTATTGTCTAGATTTTTTTTTTGGCTTCTCTTGATCAATATGTACCTTTCTACAGAATCATAAATCAACGCATAAACAATTTATTATGATGAAAATTAAACTTCAATCTTATCTAAATTTTATCTACAATTAAATTAATTAATCAATTTAATCTAAAATTAAATCTCCCAAAATTAAAAAATGTATATTGTTTCCTCTAAAGATTGAGAAAGTTGAAATAAATAAAGAATCGGGAAAAATTACATATAATTTTTTTTGGGCAGCTCGCAACGTTACCTTTTGCTTATTTATCTATTTAAAATAAGGTTTATATAAATCGACTTGCTACACTCTCTCTTGAATTCAGAGGTTCTAAACAGCTGTGTAGTCTCCTAGAAACTAGCTGTTGAAACTGTAGAAACTAGCATCATTCCATCATTCGGATTTTCCAGGGGCTGCTAGTTTCGAAAACTTCTCATTCTCTCTGAAATTTAAATAACAAACATGATATCAGCTAAAAATGAAATATATCTTCTTAAGTGTTTTAAATCTTCCTATTTCTTATTTTTAAATCATTTATTCATTTCTTTAGAAAGACAAAAGTATGAATCCTACCCATTTCTGTGTTGGTTGGTTTGCTTTGGCATTATTGAAGAATTAGCATATATTATCTTAATAAAATATGTAACAAAAATTTGGTGTACCTTAATGATTTTAACGATCACAATCTCTAATATATTTAAGTACAAATACTTTACATTTAGAGGTAAATTAATTTTATAATTTTTACACGAACTTAAACGCTTTTTTTTAATAATTGTATTATTTTCGCCATTAAATATTCTCCGATAAATCACAACAAATGTTTCGGATATTTACATCATCATCTCAAAGTAATGATATCTTTTAGTTTCCGATTTTTAATTTACAAGTCACCTAAAAATCTTTTGCTGGCCTTAGAATTTTTTGATATGTTTGACATTTACTTTTATATTGTCTATTTAGGTTCGATAGGACCAGCTTTATGTCTTTTGGGTGTCACTGTGACCGGCTGCCGTCCCTATCTTACTGTTGCTCTTCTATGCATTGGCATGGCCTTCAATGGATTTGTACATTCTGGCTTCAACATCACCCATGTGGACATGTGCCCTGAACTTGCAGGCGAGTACAAAATTGACTTTATTTTATTTCTAAACTTTTATTAGAATAAGCCAACGAAAGATATTTTATAAAGCAGTGAATGCCTTGGCTAATTTTTTTTATTAAATGATTAAAAATTAAGAATTTTCGTTTTTTAAAATTTTAATGGCTGGCATTCTATTTTATGTGACATATATTCAACTTTAGTTTTTATTATTTATAAATGCATAGATAAGGAAAGTTAATTAAAAAAGAAAAATGATAATTCCATGCCAAGTGACCCATGGTAGCGGCTTTTATATCCTATTGTTACATATACTAACGCTAGCATCATTTTGTCCTGATTCCAGATGCGTTAAAATGTTAAAAATTCTAATCTAAAACGGGCGAGGTTTTAAAAGAAAGTTTTAACATTGATAATTTTGAAAGTTTTTGCTCTAGAAAAACATTTTTTTTTGTTTTCTTATTAGATAATTTTTAAATTCTTTTAATATTTAAGTTCTTTGCCATAAATAATTTCAACTGTTTCTCTCAGCCGTAATTCTTCCTTTCAATTTATAAATTGAATTTTATTATTGACCATTGTAAATTTATGAATCAAACTTACCTAAGTGTTTTCTTCGTCAGTTCATTTGCCACTTTAATTATATAATATTTTAAACAGAATCCCCCCCCCCCATAAAATAGCGTTTTAGTGGAATTACCGAAAATCATAGTTAATTTTCACAGGCGTTTTAAATGTCATCAAATGACGATAAATACTTTGTCAAATACTTTCCACAACTCTCTAATAAAAATTTTGTTTACTTCTTAATACGCAGATCTAATTGCTCCGTATCAATAAATTCAGTAAAAATGTAAAATTCTCGCCAAAAGTAAATATTTTGTAACTATTTTGCGCCATTATCATGTAAAGCTTAGAGCGTATGCAAGAAAAATTTGAGAAGACTATTCCCACTGGATATCCAAAGAAACAGTCTAATGAAAAACAGCTGAAATAAAAAGGTGATGTAGCAACTTATATCTGAAGCCCCAAGGGGATGAGAGATGTCGCGAGTTATCTCTGACAGTCAGCTCCGCAGGACAACGATCGTTCATACTTGCTAAGACTTAGTAGAGGAATGAGTTGTCAGCTCAAAGACGTCAAACGTCAAGAAGAACTGTTTTCACCTCGGGAACGGAATATAGGGAGTGCGAAAGATCTGCAAATTGTTTCCCGAGCACATCCCACATATTCTTGATAGAATTTGAATTTAAGTGAATGAGTAAGTTACGGCACTAGTTAGATATTTCCCGTTTTAAGAAAATCATCGATCAGGCTTGCATATTGACAAGTCGTGTAATCCATAAATAGGAAATCTGGAACGACAGCACCTTGATAAAGATGATAAACATTTAGAAACTTCATTGTGTATCTTTTAGTAGTCATAGTTACCATCTCAAAGATATGGTGAATCTGTACAGCACCAACTATATTCCGTTCCCAACATGCATGCTACTTTCCCATAACAAGAAACCCCCGAGGGGGCACCTCGAAATGAGGATGGGATGCTTCCGGCATGGTGGTTGGATCTCGCCACCCTGGAGGGTACACAAATAGGTGGGGAATGTGACTCCTCCCATCGATGACGGGACGTACTTCCTTCGGGGAGGGTTGTACCGTGGCCGGTGTTAGCCCTTAGAACTCAACCACAGTTAACATCAGTGTTGCTGTTGCGGCGGTCCGGTCATTCAGTTTTATGGTTTAAATCAGTGTGCCTTCGTGGCGGGTCGGAGAGTCAGATGGTTGACTTGACTTCCCATAACCTGACTTCCACCGCGGGGGGCACCTCAGATATAAGGATGAGAAATTGCCGGCATGGTGGTTGGTTCTCGCCACCGGTGAGTACAGAAATGGTTGGATCGACTACCTCCTGCCGATGACGAGACATGTTTCCCATGTGAAGGGTTTTACAGTGGCCGGTGATGGCTAACTTTAGTTCCCACCAATGCTGTCGCAACTATACAGTAAAATATAATTCATATATGCCTTAGTGGCTGGTCGGAGTAGCCGAGTTTGTATTTCCTATAACATTTTTTTGACATAAAGCAATGTTTTTCTGTGACTTCTCCGGGTGAATACAAGTTTCTCGTTCTCACCTTATTGTTAGCCAATGGGATTATTCAATGTTAAGAATGAAGTGAGATTCGTCTTTAAAAATTGCATTCACCTACTGGCCAAAACTGAAGTATTTCAACTATCATTTTAAACGTGAAGGTTTATGTGTAGATACAAGGAGAGAAGGAGGCTGAAAACTATTAGTCATATGGCATAGATGGCAATATTATTGAGACCTGTAAACAGTTTATTATTGAACTCCTACTTCTGTTTAGACTGTGAATGTTGAATCCATTTTCCTTGAGCGACATCCCGTAGCTATTGTTAAATATTAGTTTGGGCGAACATTAATAACTCTTGGCGACCAGATTTATTACTAGTAGGTTCAGATCGGTAAGACCTGATTGTAGATTAAGTTAACATTTATCATAATTTGGAACCTTTATGTAGTCTGGAGATAACACTTTGAGGATACTCAGAAGATGAGGCCCTTCGACTAGCGATTGTCCTCAGCAAACATGTTCATTTATCGCCTGTGTGTTATCCTTTGTTCTGTTTAATTGGAAACAACGTTCTTTCACACGCAAATTACATAAAACTTTCTGAATTGCTGATATTGAGTAAGTCGGTGTTCCGACGTGCGCACGTATTTTGCGCATAAAAATGTTTTGCTGAAAGACAATGTTTTACCCTCAAAATGATTCTCCATAAGTTATTTCGAACAAATTCAGCAATATTTAATTACATTTTTATGAATAATGTTTAAATTTTGGATACCAGTGTAAATCATCTGAAATAAAGGGATTCCGATTTCTTTGTTTTCATTTATTATATGGTAAGACATTAAAGTCATAAATATATCACCTGAGAAGCTTAGTATAACTTATGCATTTCAAAGCAAAATAATAATAATAATAATAATAATAATAAACCATATTCCCGTTTTTAATCAAAAAATAAAATATTTATTGTTAATTAATAAGAATTTGCAAAACCATCTTTGAAAATATTTTTGGAATCTAGTAACAATGGACTTCTCGTCCATCTTCGACCCATCTTACTTTTCTATATATTCATTTCTATTAAATTATCTGAACTTTTAAAATTCGAGAAATGTTTATCTGAAGTAAATAATAAAATTATCTAATAATTAACTTGATAGCTCATAAAATAACATGTGATAATTTATAAAATAAAATACATTGAGTACCAAGGTGGTCGTATATACTTAAAAGATTGAATCTAATGACTTATAAAGTGACAATAATAAATATTCAATAAGTTATAATATATTTATAGTATAAGATTATAATTATGGCTGAATATTTAGAATCAATATGTTGATTTTTTTTTCATCCTCATTTTATGACTCAATGTTTTGTTACGTATAAACATTCATTATGTAAACAAACGTTTTAATATATAAGCCTTTTTAAACTTTTTAATCGACAAAAAAAAGATGACTTAAAAAATAAAACTCGTATAAAATTGTAAAGTTTGTTCCGTAATTCGTTCTTCAAAACAATGTTAACACATGTCATCAGATGATTCGTAGGCAGATAGATATGAAAATAAATTTAGTTTCGTAAAAGAAAAAAAGAAGAAGAGGAAAAAAAAAAAAATCAGTCAGCGAGTTCAATAAATCAATAAACTAATTCTTGGAATTAGCCAAAATCGGAATATAAATAACATTTTTTTAGTAATTAAAAGTCTATTTCTATGTTTAAAAAATCTTCCATTGTTTTAGGCACATTATATGGCATTTCGAACACCATTGGTAGTTTTAGTGGAGCTATAGGTCCAACATTTACTGGATACTTCTTGGAGAAAGGCGTAAGAACTTTTTCCTTCTTTTATAGAAACTGAGTGATATGTATGGTACAGTTGTACATATATTTATAAAGATTGATTTAGAATAATGCGAAGATTTCTAATTCACACGAGGAATTTCAGTAAGAATTTGATAAGTTTGGATCGTTGTTAATGTCACAGATATCTGAATCGAGTACATGAATTAAATTATTCGGGTAAATGAATTAGGTTATTTTATTATTATACTAGCCGCCTTTGGCGACCAGCCGGTTCGCCAGTATTACCTCTCGCTACAATTTTCAATTAAATATTTTAAGTAACAGGTCTCTTAATCGATTCTCAAACAAAACATTTTTAATCTTCAAATTTTGATAGTCATACTAAACTTATACCCTTGTTTAGATCGTTTCGTTCAATTTACTATATATATTTTGCTAATTTATTGTCAATTCCGGTAAAACTTCAACTTTAATTTAAAGTGGACACGATGAAATTGCAATTAATATAAAGATATTTTTTAATAAAACCAAGCATTTTATTTTATTTATCATCTTTATTGTTATTTATTTATTATTATTATTATCGAATATGAGTATTGCAAACAGAATCGCTCGGTATATAAGTCTTATGTGAACTATAAAATATTTTTTCATAATTTATGTAATATCTCAATGAATAATTCAACAAAAATTTCTCAGATTCAGCATAAAATTCAGGTTTTAGTTTTGCTTTCAAAAGGATTGAAATGAAATCAATAATAATATTTTTTCCGGCTTATAAATATATTACAAAAATTATGAAATCTAAATTTAATGCAGTAAGGTATCATATTCTGAGAAATATTCTGGACACACCAAATTTTAAATAAATGAATGAATGTTTCTATTTTCCACGATCAACTAAGTCTTTATTTATGAAGTTTTGAATGTTAAAAATTTAGAAAAACTCAACATTTTCGTAATCTTAGGCCAATTAATCTTGAGAAACCTGCGCGCTGATTGGCGTATTTTCTTTGAAACGATCGATGGAAATCTAAAATTATCCATTTTTTTTAATGAATAGTAATATTCAAATTTTCATAAACCAGTCAGTTTAAGTGATTGATTTAGTTGATTGGAAATGAAATCTTTTTATTTAAAATATTAGTGTTTCAAGAACATTTTGTTAATCGTAATTTCCACAGCGGAAGCTTTATGTAGAATCAAAAATTCGTTATTTATTAGAGCATTTATTAAATCAAGTTACATAAAATATAATCATTTTCCATTTAGACCATTTTAGCAGATCTGTATCTTACTAAAGCTTTACAAATTATCTGTGTGGCCCTGCTTTGAATGGATATTCTGTTCATATTAAACAAAAATTACCTGAAAATAAAACTGATTTATTGGATTAATAATATAGAGAGTGTAAAAGATAATAAAATAATTTTTCTTGAATTTAATTTTTAGAATAAATAATATTTCATATTTGTTTCATTTCCTACAGACACGTGCCCAAAATTATATATTTGCAGATTTCATTTCCAAAAAGATTTAATTTATTTTTAATTGGAGCTTTAATCAATGGATGGAAACACTTTGAAAAAAGTAAATTTGTTCCCATGAATGCGAAACGTGCTCGTGCAGCTTAAACTTTATTTATTTTTTGTACGAAAAAAATTGTTAAAAAATATAGTTAAAATATTTATTTAAAAATTCATTAAAAATAGAAATTTAATTTTAAGATTAAAAAATTGGTATCATTTAAAAGATAAATTTTTCCTCTTTAACTTCATGTTTAAATTTCGCTTAATTTTTAAATAAATAAAATTCTATTTAAAAATTCGAAAAAATAACCCCCAGGTGCACATTCTTAGCCTCCAAAGTATACACGTGCCAAATTTGGTAGCTGTAGGTTGAATGGTCTTGCCTGTAGAGCGCCAACACACACACTCACACACACACACACACATACACGCACACACACATACACACACACACATACACACACACACACACACACATTGCGCTTTATTATAAGTATAGATGTTGAATCGGGTACAAGAATTAAATTATTCGGGTATACGAATTAAATTATTTTGTTAAGCTGGTCTATGGATCCATGTTGAATAGGTTACATGAATTTAATTACATGGGAATATGAATTAAATTATATTATTAACCTGGACTATGGATCCATGTTGAATAGGGCAAATGAATTAAATTACTTGGGTATAGGAAATAAATTTTTTTATTAACCTTGTCTGCGGATCCATCACGAATAAGGTATAAGAATTAAATTTCTCGGGTATATGTATTAAATTAACTTATTAATCTGGTCTATGGATCCATGTTAAATAGGGTACATGAATTACATTACATGGGTATATGAATTAAATTATTTTATTAACCTGGTCTATGGATACATGTTGAATCGGATATATGAATTAAATTATACGGGTATATGAATTAATTATTTTATTAACAAGATCTATGATTCATGTTGAATCGTAGACATGAATTAAATTTTACAGGTATATGAAATAAATTATTTTATTAATCTGGTTTATGTATCTATGTTGAATAGGGTACATGAATAAAACTACAGGACTATATGAATTATATTATTTTAATTAATTATTTTTTTAATTAATTATATTATTTAATCCATGCTTTTAAATATAGCTATCAATCTTTATCAATGGTAGAGTTTTCTTTAGAAGGAAAAAACGAAGGTACCGAAATCAATTTCGAGCTGAAATTCAGAATTTTATTAAAGCACCTTAAAAAAACACTCATTAAAAGAGTAAAGGACAATAGCCAGCCAATTCCGAAAAAATGAACTTAAAATTTTTCTGCAAACTTCTATATCAAGGAGTTGTCAATGTTGGCTTGTGGTGAAGCTACATGCTTGGTACTGTACCAGTTTGCAACCTTGGTTTCGAAACTATGCATTTCTTCAAATTTATAATTTTAAAACAACTTTTTGGACAAATTTTATAATTTCTCTTTGTATAGTTCGCATACAAGAAATTAAAAAAAAAAAAATAAAGAATTGAAAACATTTTTCAAATTTAACTTTTAAGGAAGACAGTTAACAGAATTCTTTTAACACAGAAGCATTCCGGTGTGTTGTGGCAGTAATAATTTATATAAGGTTAATTAGTTTTCTATATTAAAAAGAAATAGAATTATGCAGAAATTATAATTTAAACTCTCACCTTTTTCATTTCCTTTATGAAGGCTGGCTGGCTTCTTTTTTCTTAAGATAATATTAAATTTTCTTTTTTATTAATTAATATGCAGGTTTTCTCCATGCAGATGGCTGTTTCATATAATAAATTTAAAAACCACATTTCTTGACTAAAAGTTAGACTTAATGAAGCATCAAATGTAACTCAATGTAATAACTAAAATAATCATAGGAATCCCATTCCAATAAATTTAAGAAGAAAACACACGAAGGCTTTATTAAAATGGAATATGATATATTTATTATAAATATAATTATAAATAATGTCATTATAAATGTAGAACTTTAAAATAAATTGAGTATTATTTGCAAGAAATAAGGATTCTATAAAGAAAAGAATTTCTGCTATATGGATTCGACGGCTACATATTGTGAAATTAATTGAATATTTTTGAAATATAGAACTCATTAAATTTTTCCGAGAGTATCTATCTCATATATTTTAGTTTTTTTTCCCCAATTTTCAGTAATTCAACTCCTCAGTTACTTCTGGACAAAACAGCATAGGAAGTAACTTAGAATTAATCAATAATTTTTTCCGAAGCATATCCAATGTCAATTAGCAGATACATGTAGGAGAAAAAATTCACTCCATAATTCCCTTCTTTTTATCTATTTTTAGGAGACTATAAAAAACTGGAGCTATGTTTTTTATATCACATCTGCTGTGTACGTCATTACTGCTATTTTCTACGATATCTTCGCATCAGCTGAACTACAATCGTGGGGTGTTAAAAAAGAAAAGAAGCAGAAGCAAGACAAAAAATAAAGTTTCCTATTATAATTTTGTTTGTTATTTGATCTGGAATTTCATATTCAGATGAAATTCAATTTTATGGACATTAGCAGTAAAAAACTGATATACAACAAAATTATTAAATGAAGTGTATATCCAGGATATTAAGGATTAATTTTCAATTGTACATAGTAGATTCTGTATAAATGAATTCCTATCCTGTGGCTGAAATATTATTATTATTGTTTTTATATTATTAAATATTTTAATCTGTAGTGTTATTATCAAATTTGGTTATTGATCCTTTTAAATTTGAAGTATACAAATACATTACAGGGACAAACACCCAAGAAAGGTAAATAAATGACTCTATTAAAACATCGAATTATAGTTTTACATCAAGCAGGAATGAAGAATGCTGACAGAATGTGAAATATGACGTAATTCAACATTAATTAGACCATAAATCTTCAGGGAAAGTTTTTTTCCTTTAAAAATAAAACAATGGAAAGAATTCAATTGATTCAACATTAGCAATTAAAAACATGCCATTAAAGACGACGCTTACTATATAATTCATTGTACCTTCCAATTATTGTGACATACTTTGAACAACATGTTCAAAGAGGTTTTTGAGGTGAATGTATACACTCATTTATCACCTCAAGAATGATTTTGGCTTGTTTGTTGAAAAATATGGACGAACAACAAGACAATGTTCCTAGTCATTACATGAAATTTTTCATGAAATTCAGATCCAGTGAATTCAATAATTACAAGGCAACATGAATAAATTCGATCATTAAGACAATTCTACACAGCACTTGCGCACTTACAGAGACGCTATCATTCATGATCAAAAAGTTAGCCATCACCACCAGCAGCACGGAACAAGTAAACATGTAAGCAACAGAACAAGAGCAAGGTACATTGTAGGAGTTATAACCTCATGTATCATCATGTGACCATTGACCCTACTATATGCCAATTCCATGATTCTGGAAGAGCCTTGGCAGCTCCTTTCTCCTTTATTCTTTGGATGGTGAAACTGCCAATTCATCGCCGTATTTAACAGTGGGTTCTTCACAAGATACTGTACCATTTCTGAGTTACAAAGAGAACATTAACCCCTTGTCCTCGTCCAGTGGTAATGACCATTGTAAACAAGAGCTAAATCTGCAAAGTGAGACACTCATTATAGGACTTTGAGTCTATTGCCTTGTTTGCTACAACTGCTTTGTAGGAAATTTCAAGAACATTCGAACCGTTTTTGCTGAGATATTCTGGAACTTTCTCTTTATCAACTGTGCATTTTTTTTTTACTTTCACGGGTAGACAGGACCTTGTGGGTTGTATAATTTATTGGCTTAAATGGTTCTTTTTTATTGTTAGGAATAAGTATACAAAGTATAGATCATTTTGAATTGTCGTACTGAGAGGAGGATTTTCTAGCTAAATTCTACTTTTTGACCACTTATTTAAAGCAACAAATGAATAAACAACAGAATATAATTATTATTTTTAATTCTAATATATCTAATCATGGTTTTTAGAATTTATAGACAACTAAATACAGGTATATACTTAAAGTAAATAAAAGGATTCTAAAGGAATAAATAATTATATTCAATACTGCTTGAATCAATAAATATACTGCTAATAAATTTGCAAAATCTAATTTTTTTACAATAGTTCAATTTCATTTTATAAAACATACTTGATTTTAACAAAAAAGATTTTATTTTTGGAGATTTAAATTGACCGAGTTATGAAATTTTGAAAGAAGTTTAATATTTTAGACCATTTTAATGGCAGCCTTGAGAAAGATTCATTCAATAGCCACTAAACAAGTGAGGCTTAATTGATGCAGCTGTTGATTAATTTAATAGAATGAAATTAATTCAAAACTTCATAAATAGGCTGATTTTTGTCGTAAAAGTGACGAATAAAGACAGATTAGTAGATTAAAATAATTTTCCCGAGTGTGATTAATATTACCGTAAAACTGCATAAAAATTTATATTTTGTATTTTATTTTTAAGTTGACATTTATTTATCAAGTCAAACAATTTAATAAAAAAACCTTAAAGCCATTAAGAGTAATTTTCGAACTGGAAGCAAATGCTTATTTCTAATGTTTAAAAAATTAGCTGTTGGATCACGATTAGATTGGACACCTTATATGTTGAAATATATTGAATATATGTTCTTTTCTGGAATAATTAATAATAAAAAAATGTTTTAACGTAAATATATAAAACATGGTATTTTTTGTTCCAAACTTTATTATTCGTTTTTTTCATCTTCAAAATTAACATTAATTAATTCATACGATTGATATTTATAATTCGATTTAATTTCTTTTAACATCTTAAAAAATTAATCTTCGATTCACAAAATTTCAAATGCTAGTAATTGAATTTTCTTTATTCAGCACATAATTAAAAAATAATTTTCTTATTTATCAATAAATTATTCCCATTAAATTGAATAATTATCTACTCAACAAAGAAAAATACAGTGTTAATTATTTTACAAAGTTAATTTTTATATGATTCGAAATTAAATATTTTGTTCCACGCTTAAAAATAATGTTTCAATACAATGCATTTTTAATTTCCAACTTTTACTTAACTATGCTATTTATTTATTATTTTAATTTTCTATTGTTCATAAATTATTTATTCCGTGCCGAACGATATTTATTTTCTAGGAAATATAAATTTTTAAAATAGAAATTTTTGTATTGATTTTTGTAACTATTTTTTCCCACAGAAATTTGTAAGGGAACAGTTGAAAGAATATTTGGATCAATATTTTGAGCGGAATAAAAATATTTTTAAACATAGATTATTCTATTTGTTGGGGTTTGAGTCTGACATTTCTGTTTTTTCCTTCATAATTTATTCTTTCTTTTAAAATAAAAGAAAATTTTATCGACAAATAAAAAAAATCGAAAAAATTATTTTATAAATCGCATTTAAACAATCATTTATTGTTTATTCATTTATTTCTTTTTATAAAGGGGTTAAAAAAACGAAAAAATATTCATTAGAAACGATAGGAACAAAAACATAAGATTTTACGCCTTTATTTATTGTGTTATCAGCGGATGATATTCTTAACTGGGGAATTATTTGTTTCTATTTATTCTGTTTATAATCTCGAGTTTATATGTTTATGTGCCTTTTCATGATATAGAATTCCCCTGAATGGAGAAAGATAATTAAAGAAGTAAGTATATCATTTGAAAATTCAGTTATGAAATTTCAGTGGTGTTTGGAAATAAGAGATATTTTAAATAATTCTTCGCAGATTAAATTTTTTTTATGAAACTTACCCACTATATCAGTTTTCGGAGATTTAATTATAAAGTCATTAGATTGAATTTTAGAAAAAATCATTACCTAAACACAATTAGGAGTTTTTTTTCAATAAGACAAAATCTTCAAAATTATTTATTTCTTATTAATCGCCTCTGGCGACAATATGATTCATAGGGAATATAGGTTATATTTGATTTCGTATGAATCATTCAAATATAATTTCATGTCTATGATTTTGTAAAATTGTTTGATATCGAAGCCTATTATTTTAAATGTGCTACTAGGTAAAATACTAGTTTAATACGCTTCTTTCTTCAACAAAGATACCACCAGGGCCAAGTCATCAATCAAGATGGCTGACCATATAAAAATGTTGTGAAACAGTTACAGTTACTTACCATTTTTATTAAAGTTATGAGATTTATCGATCAGAAAAATTTTAGCTAAGAACACTTCTTTTTGAATTGTCACAATTGGTGAATCGTTTTGAATTCTAAATAACGAATTTTTGCAAACCAGCTGAGCTGGTCTGTACTTTAGACAGTAAAATTCGAACATGCGATGCCTTCCGCAATTGAAGAAGACTTCCGGCAGAATTTTTAAATTTTTTTTTACCCTACGGCTTCCCTAGCAGCGAAACGGAAGCCAAAAAACTTTGCTAGCTCATTAAACTTTACGATTCTGAGAATAACAAGAATAGTAGAAGGAAAAATGAACTCATCCATTCCTAACAGCTTCTCTATTAGAGACTGATGCTCACTTTAAGAAGAAATTTGAAGAAACGAATATACAGTGGTGGCCAAAAGTGTGGACATTTTTTGAAAGTTTCATGTTTTTCAACTTTGCGTTCTTGTAGAATATATTAATTTTCACTTAAATACAAATGTTTATATATCAAATTGAAGGTAATTTAATTTAGAATTTAATAACAAAAACAGTATTACAATATCTGTATTACAAAAAGAGTTACGCTCATTTTAGTAAGATCTATCTTAGATTTGCATTTTTTTAAAGTGATACTTACACAATCAATACTTAGTAGGATAACCCTTATTTTTTAAGACAGCTTCACAGCGTCTTTTCATCGAGTGAACGAGTGTTTGGAGTTCATCTTTCGTAATCACATGATGCCAATAATCAATTAGAGATTCAATAAGTTGTCTTTTATTGGATGGACGCTTTTTTCGTACAGGAATTTTCAATTGGATTGAGATCAGGGCTGTTTCCTGGCCATGGTATACATCTATGCCTTTATTTTGAAACCATGTTTTGCATACTTTTGCTGTGTGGCATGGAGATGAATCCTGCTGAAAAATAAATGGTGCTTTGTTGGGGAAGAAATACCTGATGGAAGGTATCAATTTTGGTTACAGAATAATTTCGATGTATTTTTTGCTATTCAGGATGCCATCAATCACTTGAATTAGGCCCACACCATCTGCAGATATACATGCCCAAATCATGGCATTTGTTGTTGTTTTTATAGTTGCTTCAATGCAATCAGGATGAAGCGCTTCACCTACTCTACGTCTCACGTATTTTCTACCATCACTAACAAAGAGCGATATTTTAGTCTCATCGTTCCAGATTACTTACTTCCATTGATTTTCTGACCATTTAATGTGTTCTTTGCCCATTTAACTCGTTTTTCGAGTTGCGTTTGATTTAAATATATTTTTTTCTTGGAATTCTAGCTTGTAGTCCAAATCCTGATAACCTTCTTCTTTTTGTTCTTGAACTTACTGCAATACTCGCCGCATTCATTTCACATCTAATGGCATCTGATGAAATTTTTCTATCTTGAAGGCATAACCGTTTAATTTTTCTATCGGCAGTAGCATTTGTGCATTTTTGTCTGCCTGAGTTGGCCTTATTTTCCACTGATTTCGTTTTTTCATAACGTAAACAGAACTTTCGTACACCAGAACAAGTCACTGAACCACCAACTTGTCTTGCAATTTCAGCATAAGAGAGGTCATTTTCTCTCAATATGACAATTCGGCTTCTTTTTGTAGATGTCCAATCATTTCTTCTTGTTTGTGTTGTTTGTTTAAAATTAGTTTAATTTAAAAAAAAGGACTTAAAATATTCAAAAACAGCAATACTCTATTTAATTGTACTAGTATGCATCATTCCGCAAAATATTTCCACAACAATAACTCTTTTACCATCCAAATAACCTAAATTATAGTTACAGACATTTGATGGGTCCTAAGAACAGTATTTATGATTGGCTAGTACGCTTTTATTACAAAACACGTCATTATTCAAAACGATTTGTGTTTTGATTTATGTTTTTTGTTCTACTAAAATGAACGTAACTGTTTTTGTAATACAGATATTGTAATACTGTTTTTGTTATTAAATTTTACATTGAATTACCTTCAATTTGATATCTAAACATTTGTATTTAAGTGAAAATTAATATATTATACAAGCACGCAAAGTTGAAAAACATGAAACTTTCAAAAAATGTCCACACTTTTGGCCACCATTGTACTTACTCGGTTCAACAAATTCTTTAATGGAATGTTTCCATAGAAAAAACAGCAGAGCTTTCGAGCGATGCAAACGTCGTTTTGTCGTTATACATTTTGAAATGTTGACATCGAATTCACAAATACAATATCCCTCATAATATTTGCGATCATAATATTTCGGATTATCTTAATCATCAGAATTATGATTACTGAACACTCATAGACTTGTGAAATAAACACGGGAAATTCACGAAAAGTACAACAGACCGAAAAGAATTCCGTTAGAGTGATAAGATAATATTAAAATGAAAAACTGTGAAATAAAGACAAACGATTAAAAAAAAAACTCGAGCTGATGTTTTTTAGATTTTTATTTTCTGTTCTAACAAAATTTGTAAATAGACGATTTTAATTAGAATTAAATAATTCGGTAAGAATAGTAAAAGAATAAAAATTATCTATTCATAATTTACTTTAAAAATAGCACCGAATGGTTTATTAGCAGTAGTAATACTTTCAATTATAAAACGTAATTTAATAAAATTGTTTAATGGATGTTTATTTGTTAATTATTTTTAATTTTCATTTGTAACAAAATTGCTGTAGCATAAGTAGTACAACAGTACGCCAAGTGCAAACAAATTAATTATAGGATTACTAGGAAAAATTTTCCATTTGCTTTTTTGGGTTACCATATCGTCGGCAAACTCGCAGGCACACTAAACTAGTATGCAAACGTTACTTCAATTTTATTTAATGTATATATGAAAATTTTTAATAAAAACAGACTTATAATATCAAAGTGCTATTGAAAACAAATATCCGGGCTATCTATTTTCTAAATTTTGTGATATTGTAACTTCCTTTTTTTTTATTCATCTTGCAAACTATACAGATATTAAACAGATATTTTCTTCTTTCACTTTTAACAATGGAAGAAAATCGTGCGATTATATATTTTATGAAACAATGAGAGCAGTTTACACTTCATAATAAAAAACCAAATAAAATTTTTTAAAAAATGGCACAATTCAGGAAAAATTTATAATAATCTTAAATTGTTATCAATAAAAAAACTAATTTTTTTGTATTTTGAAATAGTATGAAAAATCTACTTTTTGACAATACCTTTGGAAGTTAAAGCAGGGAAATGTCAAAATTTAGTCGAGTTTTTAATTAATTAAAATTTAAAAAAAATGCTCTGAAGTGCACATTTCTACTTTCAAGGTATACATGTGCCAAATTTGGTAGACTGCCTTTTTTTGTGCAGCACACACACACACACACACACACACACACACACACACACACACACGCACACGCACAATAATCTTTTTTGTTAATAGAGATTTAATTTCTGCTCTTCATTGATGGCAATATAAAAAGATTAATAGCCAATAAATGAATTGGTTGGAAGCCAAATAAAAGACACATGATCAATTTTTTTAAAGCAATAATTCCATTGTTGGCTTAGACGTTAATTTCTTAGAATAAATGTTGATTTTTTTCTTTTAACATACACTACCACCTTTGTTAAATTTTATAAAAAGAAGGCAAAAAATGGATTTTTTGCAATTAATAATGAAGAATATTAAATGTTTTTTTCCTGTCATTGTTATGAATATGAGACCATTCATGTGTTTCAGATTTGAAAAAATTCCCTTTATCGACTGGAAAATATGTAATCCTTAAGATATCCGTCATATTCGGTATTAATAATGAAAATTTCTGTTTCCTTCCTTGTAGCAATATGGAAAACTGAAAAATCTGGTATAGCTTGTTCAACTATGAATTACACTACATCTTTTGATAGGAAAGAATATTATTCCTTTGATCTATTGTGCATTTGATAGCATCATTTTGTGACAACATTTGAAAGTTTGTGTGCTTAATACGGAGACCAACCACCATTTACCTATTTGAGTTTGTAATTGTTTGAAAGAAATGCTTACTGTGCTGAATAGAAATAGTTATCTGATTTTACACTGAAAAATAAATATACAAAAAGTACTTTCTGCCTCGTAATATTTTTTAATATGGTTAAAAATGATTGCCCACTACAGTTGCTAAGTGCCCAAAACAGATAGATTACTAATCTTATTTTGAGCAAATACTGTTTTTCATTCATAAGCAAAAATGTGTTTAATATATGAAACTCTACCAGGTTATACATTTAATCATTGAGATTTATTGCCCCATTGATCAGGTCAGAAAGACAATACTTCTCATTTAGAGAGTACCAGAGATACTTGATTCTAGCAAGATGTTTTCAAATTATGATAGTTTGGTAATTTTTAAGTGCCATATCTTTTTAAAATTTGGTCATATTATTATCGCAAATTATTTTATTCTAATTTGAAAAAAAAATTGTAATGATGTAATACGTTTTGGAAGCCCCCTTCGTCCCCCCAAAAAAACCAACCTTTTCTTTTTCATGTCTTTTTAAATTGGAGGTTTACACTTGAAAGAACATCGAATTAAAATATTGCTGTGGTTTAAGCATATTTTAATCTATAATTGGGTATACGAGGTTTTTTTCAATATCATTATTTCTTTAGATAATTTGGAAAAAAGTTGAAACAGGGATACTTAACCGTAAGAGAAATCTTCAAAGCGAGAATTTATTTCAATAGATATCTTTGATATTTACTGCTATTGCTTCAATAATGCAATTGGATTATGAGTTTACTGCAACCTGTAAAGAAGGCCATTATGGATTACCGTCAATAGTGCAGAGAAATAGTAAGAACGAGATTCTGTTAATTTTATGAAAAAGTTGAATTCTGAAAATGTTGACAGATTTTTGAAACTATAAAATAAAGAATTTCGTCATTAATTAAAATATTAGATTAGCGAATATCCTTAAAACGGGGAAAAAAACTGAGAAAATTACAGAAATTTTTTTATGGAACAAGTCATTAACAGCTTGTTCTTAAGAGTCGAATTTTGAATTTCAGCTGGAAATAAGTATTTTGTTGTTTTATGTAGTTAAAAGTCATTTTTGATTCATGTTTATTTTCATAATATATCCAGATCAAATGTACGACGCTTATTGGTTAGAGACAAATGGTCAGTGGTAATGTTATGTCATCGTTCACTGTGTAAGAATTTAAAGAAATGATTAAACATGCGAATAGTTGTGATTTTTTTTGTCGTGTGATTTTTTTAAGCCAAATTTTTGCGCCGTAGCTTCTGAGGGTAAAGACCCTTGAACACCCGAGGGCAGAAGTCTGACTTCCAGCTCAAATGAAGATGGCACACATACTGGCTTGCACAACCCCTTTTTACAGGGGAGGGAGCCGCTCATTCACGCACCTCACAGAGAGAACACAAGGAAGAGAACAACCATGCCTGAACCAGAACTTGAACCTGGAACGCCTAGATTACGAGCAAGACGCGCTACCCCTAGGCCAAGACGCCAGCATTGTGATCGTTCAAAATATGAAATTAGTACAAAACCAAACGGAATTAATGCCAAAATTCTTAACAGAATTTTCAACTTATAAATCAAATCAAACAAAAATTAATATCGATAATGTGTCTAAGGGGGAGCTAAGGTATTTGCTAAAAATATACACTTTTTGTATTAACTGTGACTATTGAATATTGACTATTTTGTAGATTGCCTGTAATATTTATGTAATTCAAAAAATAACACAGCTCATTCAAATACTAACATTATCAAACATCATTCCATAAATGAATAGCTTAGAGCTCCATTTAGATGCTCCAACACACCTCAAAATTTAAAGCATCACATTTATCAAGTTTCCATATCAGCAAGGATAGCTTTTACAGTAGACATACGTAAGCCCACGCATGAAGCGAATGTTTAGAGGACTGAATAACAAAGCTGGTTTATTTCCGGTTCGAATCCGAACCTCTACCATCAAAATAGTGGGATTTTCTTTAATTTATTAAATCCGACACCCGGTGTTATCTATATTTTTTTGGAAGAAATGCTGAAGGAAGGGAAAATATTAAAATATTATGGCCAATGACTGTGCAAGTTCATTAAAGCTAAAAGCAACTACATCATCTGCGTATGTCGTAATATATAAGGTTTTTACGTCTTGCAATATAGCAAATGTTGATGACTGATATTCCAAAATGAAGTCATAAATATTAAATAATGATATCATAAATAAATATTTTCTATATGAGAACATAAATATCTTGTACTAAATTTTCTCGAAAGTCCATAATATCATAGATAAACATACTTAAAAAATTTTTTTGAACAGGATGGTTCCCAAAATCTTTTCCTAGTAACAAAACGTTTTTTTTTTCAAATAAATAAATAAATGCTACAATTAGATTTTTTCAGGGAATTTATAATTAGGGTAATAGAGTTTGTAATAAGACAAATTCTTTAGTACATTTCGGTACATTCTGTCCTTTTTGTTCATTCTGTTCGAAGAAAGTTGGGTTCTTGAATTTTCGCCACGTGTCTATCACATGTTTAGAAATCGTGCACAACAACTGTTATCCTAGCTTTCACTGTTTCAATATCATGATCTATTGTGTCAAAAACTCTTACAGATGAAATAAATAAAGTATATCTTGAGAAAGTGGAGACCATGGTTCATTCCTTCCAATTAATTTTTTAAAGAGATTTTTAAACAAGATCCGACGAATATAAAAAGCCTATATAGATCTTTTGAAAGGGTTTTCTGTAATATGGAACCACAAAATGAAATGCTTTTTTATCCCTCAGCATCATATCTTTAAAAATAAGCTTTTGATTTATTTATCTCGAAAGTTTAAAGTCCAATTTCTTTGTGAATTGCATGATAAAAAAATTAAGTCAAGGGCCATGAAATAATAAAAATGTTGCATTTTTGTCTTCAATAATTCGCATTAACTTTTTGTGATTATCAACTCGCTATTGTTTAATTATAGTAACATTCCGCTTCAAAACAACACCAAAACCATATTGAAACTAACTTTATAAATGTGAATCTTGGTCAGATGACGAGGATAACACCTTAGCTCTCTCTACCAAATTATCGTAAAATTTCGGATAAGACAAATTCAACTAATTTTATCAGCTAATAACTCTGTAAGAATTTCAACTTAGAGTAAAATTCTAGCAGAATATTTATAATTTAACAGGAATACTGAATTAAGAATATTGAATTCTTTCCTTCAATCAAAATAAAATTTTATATTAATTTTCTTATCTATTTTTCGCTTTAAATTATATGAAATTAATGCTTTTCTCACTAAACAAATAACTACAAAGCAACAATTCTTCGCTGCAACTCGCTGGAATTCTTAGAATTAACAAACTATGAATATAATATTATTAGTCTTCGTATAATATTAATAGTCGTACATCAAGCTATTAATTAAATATTACTTGCTAGGTAATAACTAATGTCGAATATATTTGTTTTTTAATTAAAATTTATAGGTTTTATTTATTGATTTAGTTTTTTTTAATGAAAATACCGCTCCATATTTGGGACAGGGATTGAAATCTAAAAGGTGGTACTAATTAGTGCACATGATCCTAATCAGAGTGTCAACTTCTGATAATTCTTCATAACTGCCTTTTTTAATACTGAGAACATTTTATAACTATTATTCTTTTACTGTCTATAAAATATTCATTGATATTTCACAACTACTGAAATGATTATTGATTATTCCATAATAAGTGAATTGCAATTATAATCATATTAACTGTGCTGTTAATTACCACCTCTTAAGTTTATTATATAATATTCCTCATATGATAACTGAATCACATTTCAGATTGGTTCTAGTGATACCAATTCAATTCTTCTATTATAAGCAGAACATAAAATCAAGTTTTATATACTAGTATACATGTGGAATATGACAAATTAGCTTGTCATGTTTTATGACAAGAAGATTTCGTCAACTCATTCGCAAGTTTTGCCTCTAACGTATCATAGAATTTATCATTTATTGCATTTCATGCATGTTTCATTACGTGGAACTTTTAAAGGAGATTTTGTATGTAACAGAAAAAATTACGGATATCTTAGAATTTCCGCTTTTTTTTTTAAATTCAAGAGCGGATTATTTTTAATGGACTTTTCGAAATGGTGTTCGTTTCATTGAAAGAATTGCAAATTATGGATTCTGAAAAAATGCAGCGCAGAGTTTCTGAAGGTTAGTAATAAAAGATAATTAGTTTTTTTCTAATGAAGATGAAGGTTAAAAGTTGTAATAATATACATTTTGACAGCCGCGTAGTAAAATTTTATTATATTGTCATTTACTTTGTTTACTTGTATATTGAAAGGCGTATTTCTATTTAAAATTATATTTTTAACTTGTATTGTTAATTTTATTTTTGCATTATATGCTCGCTTTATGTTAGGATTTTATCGTGATGCTATTGATAACTTCGTCTTTATGGTTATGTACTTTTGGTTGTGTGGTGTGGCAGTTTGAAGAGTGGTGGGTACAGCGTCATTAACGTCACAGTACAAAATTTGAAATTTCATTCATGTATTTTAGTTCCTTTATACATTTTAATAATAGAAATGTTAAGGAAAGCATTTACAATGTACACTACCTCTTTTAGTTTACAATACCATTTCTTTTCAAATGAAAATGAAAGTCACAGAACTTCCTTCATATTAGTTACGATACTTCATCAGCAAAGATGATTGATTTCTAAGATATAACTTGAAATACTGCTTTGTTTTATTACGACAAGTTAAGATACTTTATTGTAAATCAAAAATAAAATTTCCTTCCAGAACAATTCCAGTGGAAATTTTAACGGTTTTAAAATTATAACGAATTTTTAGCTCAATTTTATTGAAAATTTGCAATTACGTCAAACATTCTATTAAGAAATTTTGAAACTGAAGATAAGGTAATAAATAATATCCTGAATAATTTGATACTGTCCGCTTTCAATGTTTAGGATTGGCTTGTTAGCTGGAAAAAGTGTAAGTGGTTCATTTCATTTAAATATTTTATGCATATATCTTGGTATTATAGGTTCGCTCAGTAAACCGATTTCACTTATAACATCAAATGAACAGACTATTTCAGTACCCATTCACATGTTTTGTTCATAGAATGCATGAACTTTTCTTATTATTTAATCTCATAATGTGCCAGAATGTCTTAAGTGCATCTGTCTTAATTATATAATAAATAATTATTCCTTGCCATACGCTGTGATGTAGCAACACTTTCTTCTTCTTCATAAAAAATACGTAGTTAAAAATTAATCGCCATATTCTAAATTTTTAAAATTTAATAACGGAAACTTCATTCAAGAACAGAAAAAAAAAAGGCTGCGATTAAAAATCTGTATAACCAATGAAAACGTTTCGAGTTTAAAAAATATTGTTGCAAAATTTATTTAAAATATCGTTAAAAATGTATCAACATGAGAAAACTGATATGTCAATTTAACTAATATCAAAGAAAAGACAATTTTTTTAAAAAAAAAATTAAGATCGTGCAAAAATTATTTTTGTGATATAACATTCATAAAAGTTACAGGCGAAAAACTTTTATTTAACATTTAATAAGTTGAAATTCAAATCATGATTTCAAGAAAATGTTTTCTTTGCGTACATTCTCTCCGTCTAAAATATGTTTTTGCAGAATTCTAAAGGACTGTGTCCAAAAGCCTTTTGAAGGGTGTAAAAAGGCATACATACATTTATTTCTATTATTAGTAGAGATTATGTTGACGTCATGCTCTTTCCAAAGAAATTTTCAGAATTTTATCAATGACAAAATATGTTTTCATGATAATTATCATTCAATAAAACTGAATGGTAGATACCTGTTTCTATTTAAAATAAATGTGGTTTTCCCCTCCATAAGATAACGATGTCAATCTTTCTATATAAAATTGAATGCTCGTTTGCTTATTTAAATCTTAAACAACTTCATTTCATTGGTAAGAATCAAACAAAATTTGGCCCACATGTTCCTTAGCACCGTTCCGCAGGTACTTTAAAAGGATTAATTACGCGATTAAAAAACTGATGTGTCCCCTTTCCCCCAAAAGAGACTGAGATGTGGTTAGCACGATTTTACGCTTTTTACATTTTTATAATTTCGGAGCAAATTACTGTGGAAAAATTATTATTTTTATTTTAATATTTTTTATGCTTTCTTTTTTAATATTTTTTATGCTTTTATGCTTTCTTTTAATAAATTTTTCCAAAATTAATTTAAACAGAATTTATAACAATCCCTCCTTAAATTATTCACAATTTAACTTCATTTGTCACTTATGCTAGATTTCCAATATTAATA
>JAPMOR010019625.1:103495-124810 GCA_026543865.1 Argiope aurantia | reverse complement strand
CATTCAGACATTTTCACTTATGGTTTTATTTTTAATATGAATAATATACGAATGTAGCAATTTGCCTTTAAATGCTGTTGTTTAAAATAATTGAAATTTCTTTTGCTATTTGCCTTAATTTTGTTTAATATTTTAAAACTTTGAAATTTTTAGTATGTCATTAGGCATATCACTTTGCATTGATGAATAGGATTTTATTTCATTCTCTAAATAAGGCGGTTTTAAAAAAATATTTTATATTTTATTATATCAGCTTCAAAATCTTATTTTTTTTAAACATGCCAAGAGACACTTCCTTCTATATTTGACAAATAATAGATTTTGGCCTGTTTTACTTTCTCGTATAAGAAGTATAGAGAAAGTATAGTAATCATCAAAAGATTCGAACTCGAGATTTTGACGAATTTCCCTGTGTCAGACCTCCCTGAGTTAAAAAAACACATTGTTGGAAAATTTCGGTCTGTTTGTCTGCCTGAAATAAAGATGGCTCAAAAACGCTTTGAGCTAGATGGTTGAAATTTGGTATGCGGTCTCTACGTCGCATTTACAGATTTCTGCCAAGTTTTGAGTCTATAAAGAGGAAATTCGTACGAATGTTTGAATATAAGTTTCCACGATCATTAAAAAACAAAGAAAGCTAGCAAGATGAAATTATAGATTACTGAAATAATAGTTACTTAGTATAGATTCTGTTAATACTAAGTAACTATTGTACGTCAATTCATATAAGGTGTTCTCTAGCATGACAAGGTCATTAAAGGGTATGCGAGAAAGTTTTGGGAAGACCACTCTCGCTGGTTTAATTTTGTAGTATCTATAATCCAGACACTTTTCTTCTCTTAGTCATTACTGTCATATCATCAGGGCTCAAAATGCAAATAATTTATTGTGAATATTTGATTAAATATTAAAGAAGATTTGATTATCACGGTGCTGGCGTCCTGTCATAGGGATGGTGCCTCTTCTCCGGGATCTGGGCGTTCCTGGTTCGACTTCAGGTTCGGGCATGGCTGTTCTTCTGTGCTCTATCTGTGAGGTGTGTAAATGTGCCCGCCCCCCTGTATAAAGGGGTTGTGCCAGCGAATGCGACACATGAAATAGTTAAGTCGTATTCTTGGCCCTTGTTGGCGCTACTGAAAAAAACAAGAGACGCTCATTTGTCTTAAATCGCTGACAGGCGTGTTTATAAAGGGCCATAAGTTACAACACAACTACAACAACGGAAATCATGGTTGTTAAAAAGTGAAAATGTGAATTTAGATTACAATATCAGCACGAAATAAAATGTTTTTAGTCTGAATAAATAAATATGCACAGCGAAAATATTTTTAAAATAATAAAGTTATCCTCATATGCGTTGGTATTCTGTTGAGGGCGCCTTGCTTCATGAAAATTATTTACTTCAACTTATCT
Source organism: Argiope aurantia (assembly GCA_026543865.1). Taxonomy (NCBI): domain Eukaryota; kingdom Metazoa; phylum Arthropoda; class Arachnida; order Araneae; family Araneidae; genus Argiope; species Argiope aurantia. The sequence continues at coordinate 123,397 of JAPMOR010019625.1, read as the reverse complement.
TAAATTTTATATTACTCAAATTTTGTTTTAAGTAGCAGTCGCAATTAAGACATCTACATATATTAATACATCACGTATTATATCAAAGAAATGTTATGTATTAAACACCAATTAAAATCTAGTAAAATAGTTCTCTGCCACAAATATTAAAATGCTTGAAAATAAATGCTATATTATCATACAGATGGTTAGAAAGAGAAAAACGAAAACGTGTAAAATATGTCATTTTCCAAATAATATAATCAAATTTATCGATTTAATAAATAGTTCAAATGTATAGTGATTTCAAAATCATATAATCAAATTTGAATATGTTTCGCGAGTTAATTTTTTGATTGAATTAAATAGAAAATGTCCCCTTTTTAAAATTACTCAAAAGTTTCATTTTATTTTGAAATTACATTTAGTCGTTATCTTAAAATTAAGTAATTGACTCTCACAATTAGAACAGAGTAAATTAAACTACGAGAAGAAAAAAGTGTAAGTAGTATGATAATGATTTCTGACGCAATTACATATTAAGTGAACGAACCGTGAAATATGGATGAGACTGCTATTTTTTCTTACTGTATTAAAGTAGTATTAGTTTCTTGTCAATGTCTCAGAAAATTAACCGTTTCAATAAATTTTTATCAGTCTATAATTAACGGTACGATCGCAGGTGTTTCATTCATGTACGGGAATTGTGAAATATCAGCAAAACATTCTGTTTCTTACATTCTGTGTTTTCAAGTACAGAGCCTTGAATAAGAAAAAAAAATTCTGCTGTAACGGAATAATATTTCACTTATTTACTGGCAATGCTTCTAACTTATCCTTATTTTGATGACAATGTGCAAAATTATTTTGATGATGAAGTATCTTATTTTAGATTATCAGAATTCAAGTAAGTTTTTTTCTTTAACTTTATATTTTTACCATGATAAATTTAGTTGATAGATGATACTGAACTTTGGAATGATATTGCATATTCAGGGTGGTTTGTTTAAACGGCGGAAGACTGCAATGCAGGTGGTTTGCATTGAAATAATATGAAAATTAAAGTAATTTTTAATTACTGGTTGATATGAATTTACTATTTATTAAAAGGTATTGTCAATTTTATTATATGGCATAAATATTCAACTAATAATATATATGTATAAAAAATAAAAATCTAAATATTATTCTAAAAATTAAAATTTACAATTTAACTTTTCAATAAAAATAACTTGCCATGCCCAAATAATCTTTTGTCATTGAAAAGTGGGTCTTAATTTCCCCTTTATTCTTTATTATTGTGCGCCTTTATTTGGGTTTACTTACCAGATATGCAGAAATAGAATATTCTTAGACTTCTTTAAAAATTAAAGATACAACGTTTGTTTAATTTTTTTACTTCTTGCTTTTCATAAATATTATTTAGTAAAAGGTATATTATTTTGTATAAAATTCTTATCACTGGTTTGAATTTGCCCATTTGCCCCTTTTTTTAATTATAATTCTTTTTACCTATTAGGTAAAATTTGCAAAATTAATTATTTTTGACCAAATATCGCAAATTTTCTTAATATGTTATCTGAAAGCGTTTTCTTTTATGTTCTCAAAATCATTTCTATTTTATGTTTACGATAATTAGAAAAGATTTGAAACTATTTAATTAAAATGATTAAATCTTTAAATACCAATGTTTTTCTATTTGATTTATTTTGTCATATACTAGATATTATTTCAAAAAATTTTCTATAAGAATTTCTTTTTTTAAGGCATTATTCCAAATTTAGGTAATTTTGAATCACTAAAGTATCATGAATTTGCATTGATGCTATAATTTCGACAATAAATGCATGGAAAGCATTTAAATCATATCGCAGATTATAATGCATACTTATTATAAAGAAAAAAAAAGATCCAGAAATTTTTTTTTTTCGAAATTGAAAATTTAAAGTAATGAATTGTTTAAAGAAAAGAAAAAAAAAATTACTCGCTTAGAGAGTTTTGAAGAAAAATTCTTATTCATCTCATTAAAAGTTTTAAACAAAAACTTTAAGTGCATTTTTCCTAAAATGTGACAGTTCCAAAAATTTCCATTTGTCAAATACTATTATCAATATTAGTCCGAAATGTGGCGAAAATTTAGTTCATAATTCTGTTTCGAAAATGAACCAAAATAAAAGCATAAAGATGAGGCTTTGTAAAGTTATATAACTTTTAAGCATTAAAAAAAGGTCATAATTCCAAAACCATTTATGATTCTGCTCTAAAACTCTTGCAATTTGAAAGAATTTTGTAAAAAGTCAAAATTCCTAACCTATCTATGACTCTACACTAAAACTCTTGTAATTTGCAAGAATTTTGAATTATTTATAACCTTTTGTTTCATACTCAAACCAATGCATCAATGATTACATCAATGTGTACCAAAGGATATACTGTTCAAATCTAGAAGATGATTTTGATTGAGAGTGTTTTAAAAAAAGTCATATTTAATGCAAAAATATTCTAAATTTTCTAAAATATTAAAAATTAATTAAATGATAGACTATTTCTGAATGATATATTAAGTTTTTGCATAAATGTCATTTTAAAGGAAAAAAATATTGCCTCAAATATTATCCAAAGCAAGTAATATTGTAGAATATTAGTAAATGTCCTCTAGCATGTACTATTATACAAATATTAGAATCCAACTAATTATTGCCTAAAAGAGGTTGCAAGCTTATTTTTCTAAGCGTTTTTGCTTTTTTACCATATTCAAATGCAAAAAATAAATGAGAAAATAATGTTACAAACTTGTAATGCGGCTTCCCAGCACGAATAGTGTCATCGTAAGAAAAACCGTTTTACGATCAGCCCTATGAGTGTTGATCGGTGCCGCTTCAGTTATCTCAGAGCTTGGCGACTAATATGGCGACTTTAGTGACAAATTAGATAATACTGGAAACTTCCAGAATTTTAACTATCCGCCCAGTAGGAATTGAGATACCATCTCGGCCACCCTCACGGGAATTATAAAAGGTCGGCAGCCTTAAGCTGAAGACAGTATTAATCCAGAGCCTGTCGAAGATGGCCACGGTGACGCATTGATTGACAAGCACTATGCAGTTCTGTCCTTACCCCTGCCGAGGATAGGCGCCCCGTCAACCAAATTCCTACGCTGAAGTCAAAGTGTTTTGAGTTCAACTCTGGTTAATAGTTGAACGAGCTCTCTCCCTGCTTCGATCAGCTTATCGTCGTTGTGCTATTGCATACTTCTTTGTATTGCTTGCGTGCGTCTTCGGCTGTGAATTTGTCTTCGTGTTAAATAAAGTCGTTATTTATCACAGAGGCCTGTTGACTGTGCGTACCCCCACTACAAGCGAACCCGGTGATCTGTAACAATATAAGCATAAGTTCAACCTTTCCCCAGTTATTTTGGCTACAAGTTTTTGCAGAATGCAAGATAGAAATTGGTTGTTCATTAATAGTATGCAATTTAAAATTAATAAATATGTGTGATAGACATAATTAATAAAATGATTGAGAAATCTTGATGTACCTGCTATTTTGTCTTCAGAAATTTTATTGTTAAAAATAATTCATTTTCCCCAATGTCGACCCTGATTTCATTATAAGAGGAAATCAATTATATTTCTTGGTTAACTGCTCTAAAATCTATTTCTCTTGTTCATAGAAGATTTAGAACCTAGAGTAGAAACAGAATACTACACGGATATTTCATATCTAAGTGGATGAAGATTATCCAGGAAGTCAATAAAAGACCTTCATTTATTTTCTCTTCAAATGAATGTGAATCATCATTTGAAGAGAAGAGGCTCATCGGGGAATAAAATAAAATAAAACTTTTCAAAATTAATTAAGCATTCTAAACATGTTTCTTAATCCTTTTTTTTTTCAACATATTCATGAAATAATTATTTTAGAACTTGAAAAACAGCTTATAATTGGGACTGGCATTTATCTCTGCTAGGCAAAATAATATCATTTCTTTAAACATAAAAGATGTTACGTGATGAATTTAACTTTTATTCTTAAGTTTTCTAAAATTTTGAGCATTAATAATGATGCTATGATCAATATCGTCCCTTTATTTCAAATTATCGTGTGAAACAGAGGTTCCTACTCTTTTTTTTCATTCCCCCAGAAAAAATTCCAACCCTTTCCTCTTCCATTATAGTTAAACATATCAACTATTAAAATATTGTTGTGTATTATCTATAACTATTTTATTTTTTCATCTATTGATTATCACGAAATAGAAATAAAAAGACCAACAAATGTAGCAAAAAACTGAATTTTAAAAATTTATATTCAAAATCAATCAGAAATAAAAAAAAAGTAATGAGATGATTGAGGTTGTTGGTGTTTTAACAATTTGTTAATGCAGGATTCAATTCCGTTATCATCATACACAGATTATCATATTCTATGATGTGCAATCTGTTCCTTTTCGTAGAGAGTAAATACGCTTTGAAAGTGAATTTACGATCGGCCAAATGAGAAAAAAGAAAAGGAATTAAAAATTTATGCCCTCTATTTTACAAACCAGGGTAGAAAGCCGATATTGATAATTGAAGCCAGAATTCTTTGTGTCCCCTTATACCTTTTAGTCCTTCATTGTTTGTGAATTTTATAAGTTTCTCCTTTAAATTCGATGATTCTACTATATATGTATTTGTAAAAGGATTGAAAACCCAACTCAATAAATTCATGTAACCTCAGCTGGTATATAAATTCATTAGTTACTGGTTCAGGCGTGCTATAATATTTATATCTTAAGGTATCCAATTAGGTTCGGAGGAATTTTTCAAAAAAAATATTTTAATGTTTATAGAAATTTTTTAAAATTAATAGAAAGATAAAAGGTTAAATAAAAGTGGAATTATTTAAATATATATGCAGCTTTCGAAGAACAAAACATATTTTGATGTAAATTTCAGCATTTATTGACAAAAACTAAAATTGTTCTATAGAAAAAAATTGTTACTGTTTTCAATTTTTCTTTGCAACATTACAAGTGCAACATATATTAGATGTGTACTCCTTATTATCTAAGAATTATATTCAAAAATAAAATTTTTGTATGTAATACATAAAATTATCCATGAAATTTTGGAATTTTTTAACAATATTGAAATTAAACATGCATGTCTAATATATAAAATTATCGTGATAATTATTATGTGTAATATATGAAATTGTCCATGAAATTTTGGAATTTTTCAAGAATATTTACATTAAGCAATCATAAATCTACTTCTAGAACATTTAGCACCAAATCCATATTTCATAACATTCTGCATAACATAATGAGCTCAAAGTAGATAATTACAATAAGATATCTTAATTATTTTTTGAGTGAGTACGATACTAGTACAATAAATGTATTAAAAACTCGTTCTTCAGAAAATTTATTTGAAGTTTTCAAATTCTTATAAATAAGCATCACTTACATATCAATAATTTCCTATAACGCAGCTTCTAATTGATACTGAAACAAAATAAAGATATCACTGGAAACAAAAACGTACCTGTTTTTTGAAACTGCCCCCCCCCCCATCCAAATTCATATTTTCAACCTAGTTAGATACCTTAAGCAGATAGATATATAATGATCATCCCACGTGACAGTTTCTGTATCCTCTACTAACCCCATAGAGAGCCCCAGTGACAACTAAGGTTCGATACCATCACCATTGGGATAATGTGTTGTAGAAATATTATATTCCACTATATTCAAATTTATTTTTCTTAATAAATCTAAAAATTTATATTTTCAGGTCATGTAAGATGTTATATCCCCAAAAGATATATTCTAACATTACTAGGATTTTTGGGCATGTTCAACGTCTATGCCATGCGCGTCAATTTAAGTGTGGCAATAGTAGCCATGGTGAATGACACTGGAATCCAGTATGACAACGAAACCCATCAGGCAGCGGCATGTCCGGAACTTGTATCGTATGAACCACAGAAAAATGCAGATGAATATAAAGTAAATGATTTTAAATAATGTTATTGAATTAGAGTAATTTTTAATAATTATAATTATAATATTCATAATTATGTTTAAATCATTATCATTTTCTTTTCTGGTTTCTTTCATTTCTCTTTATCAGAAATTAATGTGTATCGAAAGTTAAATAAATAATTAAGTATTCATGAACAAAAATGAATTTAATTACGTAAATTATTTACAAAATCAATTTATGCACCAGTAGCAACTAGTTAAAAGAAGCAAAACTTAGAAATTCATTTTTACTTACTAGTATACATAGTATAGTTGTTGTCGAAAAATTCTAATTCGAGATTTTGAAAAATTCCTGGTTTTAGGCCTTCCTGAGTTCGAAAAACACATTTTTGGAAAATGTGTGTCTGTCTGTTTGTCTGTGACAAAGTTAATTCAAAAATGCTTTTTTTTGCTAGATGGATGAAATATGGTCTACAGTCTTTATACCGAATTGGTAGATTTCTATTAAATTATTACCATTTTCATTTCAGAAGAAATCCATATATCTGGCTGTTCGATTACAAATGATCACAATAACTACAAAACAAAGGGAGCTAGATAAAAGAAATCGGTACACCGATTTAACTTCTATAGTGCAGACACCAATTAAATTTTGAGCCAAATACATGGACGAGTGGATTGTATGGCAAACTGTACTTTCAGAAACATATAAACGGGATAACACAAAAGCGCAAGGACTTAAATGTATCACATTTAGTATGAGATTTTGTGATTAGAAGTGCCATTCTGCATCAAATTTTTGTTTCAATCGGTTGAGAAAAACGTGTTTAAAACACAAATTCGATTTTCGGATACTATTAAAGCTTGCCAACTGTTAATCGCCAAATAATTCGCCAAGGATGACTCAATCAATTCAGAAAAAAAGAAAAGAAAAACTAATTCCTGCCAGAAGTTAATATTTCGTAAATGTTGTAGACCAGTGCTCCTGGGGCTGATGCCTTTATAGTGAGGAAGTTTTGGGAGATCACTACAGTTTTTGATTGGTGACTTAGATAACACATACTTAATGGGAATTCAATGCCAGAAAGCACAATGTCATTGATGACTAGGCATGAATTAGAGATAAGAAAGGGCAGTGACTTGCATATCTCACCCAAATGCGATTTCAAAAAAAGACTTTTTAAAATGTGAGGGACCATTTATGGTGAAAAGCTTATAAGCCAGATAGCAGCTACGAAACAGGGGACAATTGCTTTTGTTTTGTGGTCTTGTTACTCGGCTGCTAACCACAAAATCCCAGGTTCTATCCTTGCTCATAACAATCCGCTACATTGGTGACTCGGACATGATCCGGAGGTGAGACGAACGATATAGTTGGTTGGCGGCGGCTGGTTCTGACGGGGTTTCTTTGTCAGCTTTAAAACGGCAATTCTCTTTGATTGCTTTGTGCAGCAACTCTCCGCGTCGTGAAGATAACACCACAATCTTCCACATTGGTGACCTCAGACGAAGAACCGTCAACCTTCGTACAGCTGTTGTGGCGCCATCTACCCACAGCACCCCAAAGTCGTCAGACTCACTTGGCGCAACAGCAACCACACACGCTTGACGCTATTCAAATAGGTACAGTCGCGTTAGATTCTACAGCTAATACATCACCACTCAACAGCCATATCGTTCGTCTTACCTCCGACTCACTGGAGAGAGAGTACTGTGGTGAAAAGCTTATAAGCCAGATAACAGCTACGAAACAGGGGAATTACTTTTGTCTTGTGGTCTTGTTACTCGGCTGCGAACCACAAGGTCCCAGGTTCTATCCTTGCTCATAACAATCTGCTATACGTTTAATGTCACACATTGGTTAAGTAGTTCCAACCAAAATTTTAAATGATTTAAATAAAAGTAAATAAGAAATTAGACTGAATAAATGGCCAATAGGATAGCGATAACTAAAAATCCAATTAAATACTTAAAGAAGCGGAATGAGTAAATCATTTAACTTTAAACGAGCAATTATTGTACATATATAAATTATATTTATTTCGTGTATCTCAGAAAGGGCTTTAATGATTTCGATCAAATTTCATGTTTAGATAAGGCTTTGCCTTTTTCTTTTTTTGCCCTTTTTAGAGTCTTTTCTATCTGCTATCATGCTGAAAATGTCATAACGCGCTATCTTGGATCCGCTTTCACCACGGTAAAACTGAGTGCAAATTCAAAGGTACAAGTAATGATAGATAAACTGTAAAATGAATACTGTAATAGAGCAGATTATTTCGAATAAGATGTTAAATTAAGAGCATTCGGGAATTTTTTTATTAAAATGACCAATTCATATGCAGGTAAGTTTGAAAAATATTCATAAGTAATCAGTGTATGATTCGTATCTAAATATTTTCTCTGAAAAAACACAATTTTACTAAAAAAAAAATCTGCCGAGAGAAGTTCGGTTTTCCAATTTTACTTTTCAACTCTAAAGGGTTTTGAAAACATTAAACATGTTTCATTAAACACACCAGAGAACTTTTGAAACAAAAACATAACAAACATAAAAAGAATTTAGAAATATCAGGAAAAAAAAGCAATAAAATACCCAAATAATCAAAAAAATTCCAACTAGTTTATTCAAACATATTCTATTGTGATCAAAAATTATTATCAAAACTGTTACTATTATTATCAAAAATTCCTGTAACTTTTAAGCCACTGGAAACATAAAATGCTTTTATGCAAAATGCAAGTGGTGATAAATAATTCTTTTTGCTTTCTTTCAGGGTGAACAGTATAACTGGGATTCCAAGGCCCAAGCCAATATTTTAGGATCTTTCTTTTACGGTTATTTTCTAACTCAACTGCCTGGTGGAATTTTCGCTGAAAAAATCGGGGCCAAGTGGCTATTTGGTGGTGGGATTCTCATAACAGCTATTTTCTCCTTATTGACGCCATTTGCAGCTAGTCTCGGGACTGGCTTTTTCATCGCTGTAAGAGTTCTTGAAGGATTCGGAGAGGTAAAGCAGCGATTTTTTTTGAAGGCTAGAAAGCTGTAGTTACCCCAATGACGTTACTAAATAGCATGGGGACTTAACTCGTCTTTGCATGGTGATGGAAATTTTCATCATAACATTTATTGAACAAAAAATTGCACTGTAAACTGGTCGTTGCTGCACTAAAATTGCACTGTTACTTTTTTCACGGCTATTGCGTAATAAGGAACGTAGCTGTAAAAAAAAAAAAATCAATTGTCACAATCATTATAGCGGGTTTGAACTTGTCATAGACTGTTTGTAGTGGTTGGGAAAAACGTGCGATTTCTGGAATATTTTTTATAACTAATCTGAGATTTTTTAGCTGATAAAAGTGGTAATGAGTGGGGAAATTTAGAAAAGAGGGACATTGAAGAGTTTGTACTCAGTTTAACATGTAAATTCGCATCATGCAAATGATTAGTTTACTTAGTTTAGTTATATTCAACGTCACACTGGCGCTGTTTTGGGATGGATATCGTAATTTTGAACCGCGGCCAGATGACGAGGACAATACCTGAGCTGGCACCACCCCTCTCCACACCACGCCACACCAGCGGGAGGACGTTCGGCGCTGACGGATTTAGCGTGCAACAGACACCCTCGACAGTTTTTCCGTGGAACTGGGTCTCGAACCTGAAACCCTACGGCTCACAAGCCGAGACCTTACTACCAGATCCCCGTGGCCTCCTCATAAAAATGATAAATATTTCCATCATATTGTTTTTTTAATTATTTTATTTTATATATTTATACTAGGATTTTTTAAAAGCATTTTTCCTTTAATCTAGAGTATGAATTATCATCCTGATTTATTTTTTTAGATACATAAATGTTGGATATTTCCATCATATTGTTTTTTTGAAAAATATTTTATATTATATTATATATTTATACCAGTATTTTTTTAAAATTTTTTTCCTTTAATCTTAATTTAATTATATCACTTTGATTTATTCCGCAAAAAAGAAAAAAAAATCATGCAAAGAAGGGTTAAGAAAATAAGATGCCATTCGTATAAATTTCCTAAGTATTTTATTTTTATAGATGCTTAGTCATTCTTTGTAATTCTGTTAGTTGATTTTTTTAAAGTAAGTCCGCCGAAACTAGCTGACATTACTAAAGAAATTTTATTAATACTACCGGTGAATAGCTGATCGCCGAAAGGGGCTATCAAAAATTCAATGTAATATAGATCAATAATATGTACTTTTTAAATAAGAAAAAAATTAAATAATGCCACAAAAAATAATAAACTTAACTTTTTTAACAATTAAGAGTTAGAACGATACTATTACTTTATCTTATAATAACAAGTTATGACTTAATTTTCTTTGCTACATTAAGAACCAATGGGAGTGGTCTCCACAAAACTTTCCAGCTTACATTCTAATAAACTTGTCAAGCCAGAGAACGCCTTACATGGCATTGGCGTACAATAGTTACGAAATATTTACATTTGGCGTGAATTGAGCATTTTTGCTCATTCTGTCGTGTGACGAATTATTTGGCGATTAATCCCAATCATGATTTAATAGTATTCAAAAATCGAATTTATGTTTTAGACACGTTTTTCTCAATCGATTGAAAAAAAATTGATACAAAACTTCATTTGTAGTCACAGCGTTTCATACCAAATTTGATAAACTTAAGTCATTGCGTTTTTGAATTATCAAGTTTACATGCATCTGAAAGTACATATCGACAGACAATCAATCCACTGTTGGATTTAATTGAAAATTTGGTAGGTGTATATAATACAGATGTTAATTCTATGCATAGAATTTTATCTATCTAGCTTTCTTCGTTTTGCAGTTATCGGATTAACTTGTATTCGAACAGACAGGCAGACGGACTTCCTCTGAAAAGATTATGCTCGAAATGCGGTAGAAATCTGCAAATTTGGTGTAAATACCGTATACCAAATTTTAACCATCTAGCTCAAGGCGTTTTTAAGTTATATTTGTCACAGACAAACTGATAGTTTACAAAAATGTGCTTTTCTTGCTCAGGGAAGTCTAAAACATGGTGATTCACCAAAATCTTAAGTTCGAATTTTTTGATAATTACTATATTTTTCCCATGCTATGCATATGAGAAAATATAAATACTACGTATAAATATTTCGCCATGATCATGTGCAATAAGACTATATTTATATATAAAAGTTCCTGCTTAATCTGTCTATCTGAAACGTGGTATTTTTAATATTAGCCACAATTCCAAATCAGTAACAGTAATTTGCTTTATAAACAAACATTTAACAAACTTAAAATTTGAAAACGTCTGATGTCCTAAATATGTTGGACTCCAAAAATTCTAAGAACGCAGACTGAAAGCACGCATTTTGTCATGAGACCAGACTGCAGTTAATTGAATAGAATTTGATTAAAGTGAATCCCTAATGATAGTGCCACGGTTACCGGAAATGGGAGCGTATGGGGTGGGCGGGCAGCTCATTGCTAAAGCCTGTTTTATTGAATTTATTTAGCAGAAGAGTGGTGCATGATATTATGATCTGTAATAGTAGATGATTTATATTTTTGAGTGAAGTCACAAGTCTGGCCATAGAAGATACTATGGTTATTCATGAATATGTGACTTGCCGAATAAAAGATATAGGAGGAGTATAAATTAGTAGGGTAAAAATAATAGTTTGTTCAACCAAATATTTTAGCTGTATAACCAAATACAAGAATATATATTATTCTATGATACTGATACTTTTTCACTTACTGATATAGGAAATATAGAGGTAGTATTATAATTGTCAAAAAATTTGAACTTGGGATTTTGGCGAATCTTTACATTTTGAACAGCCCTGAATTCGAAAAACTCATTTTTGGTATTATGTCTGTTTGACAGTGAACACTATCACTCAAAAACATTTTGACCTATGTGGATGAAATGTCCATCCTTTCAGATCTCTCTGAATTAAAAAAAATCAGTCTAGACATTATATCTGTCTGCCCGTCTGTATATAAATACGATGCCCCAAACGCGCTGAGCTAGACAACTGGTATTTGATATATAGAATTACTGTCAAATTTGTCGGCGTCATGGCATAGGGTAGCACGTCTTCCCCGTGATCTGGGCGTCCTGGGTTCGAGTTCCGGTTCTGGCATGGTTGTTCTTCACCTGTTCTATGTGTGAACGCGCTCCCTTGTAAAAAGGGTTTCGGCAAGCGAATGTGATGCATGAGTAGCTAAGACGTACTCTAGGCCCTAGTTGGCGCTACTTAAACAAGAGACGCTCTCTTTGCTTAAAATAGCTGACTTCGCCAGCGAGCTTGTCGTTGGCAAGTGCCATTATAAACAACAACAACTGTCGAATTTGAACATTACTATCAAATTTTGAATGAATTCCATTCTAAGTAAGTCTGCCTGTCTGACTGTTCAAGTACAAATGAGCTAGATAATTACAGAGCATGAAGGGCTAGATAAATAAAATTTGGTGCACAGGTTTAGAACCTGAAATAGATTATAAGCTGTTGACGGTCTGCCAGCCTATACTTTCGCATGTATGTGAACTCAATAACTTGTAAATGCAATGAATTAAATGAATGATATTCGGTATACAGTTTTGTTACTTCAGCTGTAGCATTGTGTAAAATTTTGGTGTTAATCAGACATGAAGAAACGTCCAAAACAGATATTCTCGCAAGAGATCCTATAAAAATGCTAGATTCACATCATGGATCTATATTTTCGAACTAAGTTCCTCAATGCCATGCAAAGTATTCGTGGTCTTACCCAAGTTCTCTACTTTTATGCGCGCACCTTTATTAGAGTATATAATGAGAAAATATTAAAATCAAAAATTCGAACTTGAATTTCTCCAAGTTTCACATTTCTGTGGGACTGAAAAACGCAGTCACTATTACAGCTATTTATATTTGGAGTTTGGATTTTTGAAGTCCGGACACAAACATGGAGTGGAGTAAACACTAAATAAATCAACGGGAATTGCCCCCCACCCCCGCAACCTTCTCCTTTCTCTCCTACGCTGTAATATTATCCCATATTCTGTGGGTATTATGCATAACACTGGTGAACAGTAACCTATTAGAGCCTATTAGAGTACTCTTCGACTATTAGTCACTGGAACACGGTTAACATACTAACACCAGAACACTGAGTGTGTATTTTGGATGTATATTTTCCGAAAGACTAAAACCGAAAGTTTGCACAGAACAACAATTGCTGTCAAAAAATCATATGCTAAACTTTATTTATTTAAATCAATCCGTTTTTGAATTACTGCGCTTATATGCTTATGAAAATGCAGGTCATCAGGTTGTCAAATCCTTGAAAGATTTATTTCCAAATTTGATTTGTATATTCAAATATATATATTCCCGACGGGTACCTCAAATTTTCGAATGAGAAGCTTGCAGTATCCATTGGGGTAGGCTACCCTCTTACTGATGATGCAACATGCCTCTTACGGGAGGAGTTATACCGTGGGCTGTGATTGTACCTAGGACTCAATATTGGCTCTTTGCAGTGTTATTTCGGCGTTTCAAACATTCAGTTTAGTCCATGTGTCTTTTGGTATCTCGATGAAGGGCTGTCTGTTTACATATCTACTTTTCAGATGTTAAGTATGTCCATCAAATTTTATCCACTAGCATCTCTTCGCTTTGTAATTATTATGTAAATTTATATTTCAATAACAGGAAAGAGAGACTTCTTCTGAATGGACTTCGTTCGAAATTTGATAAAAATCTGTAAATAGAAAGTTGTTGTTGTTTATCCCCCTTGGATTGAACACCAATTTAAAGAAAGTCCAAGAAATTGTTGAAAGAGGGATGCAGTAGCTTCTGAGAGTAAAGACCCCTGAGCATCCGAAGACAAAAGTCTGACTTTAGCTCATATGAAGATGATACTCACAAACTCGCTTGCACAACCCTTTTTACGCGGGGGGGGGGGCTCTTTCACACACCTCACAGAAAGAACAGAAGGTAAAGAACAACCATTCCCGAACCAGGACTAGAACCCGGGACGCCCAGATCACGGGGGAATTTGCGCTACTCCTAGGCCAGGACGCCGATACAAATAGAAAGTAAAAACCATATACCAAATTTCATCCACCAAGCTCAAAGTATTTTTGAGATATGGTGTTCATAGATGGACATAATTCTAAAACTGTGTTTTCTGGACACTGGAACTGTAAAGAGTTGTCAAAATCTCGAGTTCGAATTTTTTGATGATTATAATATTTTCTATGTATGTGAAAAAGTAAAAAAAGTCAACTAATAAATAAAATCTTTAATAATAAATAATATTTGTAAATTCTAAGATAATAAATTTTTCTAAATTGAATCTCTTCACATTTTTTCAAAATTATTCTGTATTTGAAAACAAGAAGACTTAAAAGCACTACAAGTTAGCAAAATGTAATTCAACTTGTATTCTTTACTCCTAAATTGTAACAACCATTTAACTTAATTAAGTTTTGGCTGAAATTGGTCAGGCGAATAAAGCTCTTTACCGAGACACAGTTCTCAATTTCCGCCTTATTAACTTACACTTAAAAATCGAAAAACCCTGAACTAAAGAATGTTTACGCATGTAAGTAATGTAACCAAAGATGTAATTAAATTTTATGCTTGCTACAATTTAACAAGAAGTATCGTTCTGCAAGTTTTGTTCAGTTTTGTCATTATTCTTTTCAATTTAGCAAATCAGTATTGGAAATCAGTGAGTGCGGTTTCCTCAAAAATTTCTCGCATTCTGTCTAATAAAGGTATTATCATAGAAAACGACGTGCATGGAATTTATATACAATAAATACGTAATATAGTCATTGGCATAAATTTAGAATTTTACTAAATCTATTATGTTATTCTTAACGTGTTTTTTAGGCGATTAATCCCTGGCATTAGGTTAATAATATATGAAAATACAATTTGCATTTTAGAAAGCCTTTTTTCAAACATGTTGAAACAAAAATTTGACACAAAGCTACACCTGTAATCGCTACATTCCATACCAAATTTGATATATTTAAGTCATTGCGTTTTTGTGTTGTAGCGGTTTCATGTTTTTAAGAGTACAGACGGACAGATGGTCAATCCTTTGTAAGATTAATCTTCAATTTGATAGGTGACTAATATATCGAATTTAATCTGTCTAGCCTTCTTCGTTTTTTAATTATCCTGTTAAATTATATTCGAACAACTTGACAGACAGACTTCTCCTGATCTCAAAATCTGACAGACATCTACAGATTTGATATGAAGATCACATACCAAATTTCATCGATCTACGTCAAAGCGGTTTTGAGTTTCACAGACTGATAGACAGATGGCCATTTTCCGAAAATGTGTTTTTCGAACCCAGGCAGGTCTAAAACATAGGTCAAAATCTCGAGTTCGAATTTTTCTGATGGTTAATATACTTACTCATGCTATATTACTATACTTGTAAAAATAGTACTATACTTATAAAAGTAAAAATAGGTGCATATTCAGTTATAGGGTTATTATTGATACCAAATGAAATAACTGTTTAAATAATACACGCAATATAATTTTTTTGTGTATTTCGTATATTTTCGAGAGAGCAGCAAAGCAATAAAGAAGACAAAATTTCTAATTTTTTGATCAGAAATTTTTTATTCTGAACAGGGAGTCACGTTTCCTGCCATCAACGCTGCCATAAGCCATTGGTCTCCGAAAGTGGAAAGAAGTCGAATTTCTACAATCATATTCACAGGATGTCAAATTGGGAATGTTATTTCCATGCCCATATCTGGATGGTTGTGCAGTACTGCCTTGCTGGGTGGATGGCCCTCCGTGTTTTATATTTTCGGTGAGAATATATGCACGCATTTTGCAGTCAAAAAGTTGAGAATTTTAATCTTACTTTTAAAAATAATTTTTTAAACTTAACATGGCTGTTGAGGAATGAAGTAGTAATGCATAAGTAAAGCTTATTCAGATATGACGTTTTTCAACTAGGATTTCAAATTTTGATTTTTAATTTTTGGTCCCTGAGTAATTATTCGGCCATACTGTTGGAGCACTGTTGAAACGAACAAAAAATCTTTAGGGTTGCATGTGGAGCATAATATTAATTGTTATAGTAGTCTACTAGCACGGTGATAGAAAGGTATCTTTAAAGGGGCAATCCACTTTGAAATAAGTAAAATTGAACAAAATTGTTTTTTTTTATTGTTTTATCCCCAAAATATATGTTTATATTCAAATAAAAAGGCATTATAAAATGTATTGTTCAATAAAATAAATTTTTGATGTCTCTAGAGTAAAAAAAGTACATTTTAATGAATTTTCTCAAAACGATGTCTAACTAGATTTAAATATCTTTGAATTATTCCAGATGTCCTAATTTTTGAGGAAATTAAAGAAAATGGATAATGAAGATTTTGTTCAAACATTAAAAAAGGACTTGGCATTCATTTTATGTTTCTGAAACCTTTTATATATTTAAAATCAATTTTAGCTAAGAAAAAGATAAAACTCCAATGAAAACTCAGCCTGCATACATGAAAATATTTCTAAAAATTTAACTTTTAACTGAAATTTAAAATTTATCCTAAATAAATTTGTATTGGATAATAAGGAGAAAATAATATAGCAAATTGAAATTTAAGATGTCTGGAATATTTTGTAATTTTTAAAAGTTATATATTTTAATTTTTTTAAATAATATATTTTATTTTAAAGAGTTTTAAAAATATTTGATGCATTTATATTTTAATGCATGTGCATAAAATTTTTTACAACGCTAAGAGAAGAGACTCATTCACTGTAGCTGATTTGCATATCATGTTCTTCTTAAAAGAAAACTCCAGAGTTTTCAAACACATATGCGTATTGCACGAGATATTTACAGAAGTGAGCAATGTTCAAGAAAGAGTAATAAATACATACAAATTGAAAGTGAATACACACAGCACCACCTATCCCTTAGATTCTGTAGTACTTAACATTAAGTGAATAATTCTCAAAAGTGTGTAATAGAGTCCACCGATCCCTTTAAATACTACAACTGGCGGAAGAAAAAAAATTGCACTAATGACGTTGAATTCCTGGAAACATAAGCAATTAGTATCACACATAACATCCAATTTGTTTATAGTAACTCGTTATGATGTCAATCAAAAGTGGTGATACCACACAACAGTGCTGGAGGTTTCCGAATCAATAAGGTATTATCTAAGCATCAAGATTCATCCTTTTCAGACCTTCGGACGCTTCTTGGTCGCAAGTCCAAAAAATATTAATTTTTTAATGCCTTTTGCTTACTTTTAATCATAGAAGTAAGTCTGGCTTTTTTAAATGGGATGTGACAACTTGATAATTTGCATAGAAGACTCAATGTCACTAACTGCCAGCATTTAGAGGGAACAAGTCCATTCGCCGGCGTCATGGCCCAGAGGGAGACTTAAAACAACAAAATAAAGAAAAATACATACAAAGTAAAAAAAAAAAATAATAAATTGGTCTTTAAAGATTTCTTTTAAAGCAATGTGTGGGTATTCTTGCTTTATTTATTTAAAATGCGGATAAATATTTGAAGAATATAAAGTGCCGGCGTCCTAGCCTAGGGGTAGCGCGTCTTCCCCGTGGTCTAGGCTTCCCGGGTTCAAGCAATGGTTTGGGCATGAGTTTTCTTCATTCTGTGAGGGGGTTGAAAGAGCCTTCCCCTGTGAAAAGGGATTGTGAAAACAAGTGTGTGAGTGTCATCTTCCTATATTCTAAAGTCAGACATCTGACCTCGGGTGCATAGAAATACTTACACTCAAAAGCTACTGAACCCCTCTTTCCCCAATCTAAACTTGGTTTGAATTGGTGTTCACTCCAAGGGGGGATAAGCAACTACAGCAACAAGTCCGATCTTCCTTTTAGTATCCTCATGCAGAAGAATAACGCTTCTATATGTTTTTCTAGATCCCTTCAAGCGAATTTCGGAGAATAAAATTTTCAAAAAAGGAAAGCTTTTATTCCCCCTTCCCATTTATATTACTACGGATCATTTGTGGGTATTTTTTAACATAAACCTGATGCATCTACTCAGCTTCCATTGATATTTTCGTAATTAGAAATTGCTCCAAGAAAGGAAATTGTTTCTTCTTTCGTTTATATTTTTGAATAATCTCTAGCCAACTGTTTCACGTCACATATAATATATATTTCAATCAAAAGAGAATTCACTGTCTTTTAGTGTCCCATTAATAACTTTTTTCGAAGCTATTCGTTGTAGTTTATCTTCTATTTGTACCTTAAACTCCATATAATTTTCATGTAAAGTTACGGCTTTTGCATTTAAATTATAATATGGATCATTCACAGGAACGATTGGTTGCATCTGGTTTGTCTTCTGGTGCTTTTTGATTCATGAAACTCCAGCGCAGCATCCGACCATTTCTGATGAAGAACTTTTGTACATTAACCAAAATAAAGACGACAAACCAGAAAAGGTAAGTATGACTATTTATAAGGATAAAAATTTAGAATAGGCACTTATTATGGCCAATATACTTATCGAAACAGTTATTTAAAGAAAATGTATCTCAAATTAAGTGATAAAATATTATCAAGTTTAAAAGAAACATTAAGGCATAATTTTATCCATCATCTTATATGATGCATATGATTTGGCGAGGCTATCCAAATAAATACTATTAAAATTATAATAATATTTATATTATTATACTACAGACAATTATCTATTAACCGCTTAACTGTTTTGCCAGAGTGCCATATGTGCATCGATTTATCGAATTTTGATAGTTGTAAGCAAAAAAATAAACCATTCATAACGATTATAATTCAATATTAAAATTACTTCGAATACATAGATTAATCAAGTATTCAATGGATTTCCCTTTGAATCAAAATAAGAAAATATTCCCAAAATCGAAGGTATCATCTTATTAGATAGTAAAGAAAATGAAACAGTTATTTAATAGTTAAGTGGTTTAGTTTTAATAGTATATTGATGTGATCAGTAGAATCATATCTTTTTTAATAAAACGAATAAAGTTTTATGAACTTCTAAAAATACTGAAAGGTTTATTAGAGGAGTTTCATAAGTATTACAAATAAGCGAAACTAATGACGTTTGAGACAAATATACTTTTGTTAGTTCTGAAGGACAGGCGAATGGGTACTAGATAATTACAGCATGAGTACATGGGTTTAATTGGGTAAAATCAATTGTGTTGTTTAAGTTGCTTTCCGGCAGTTGAAAGTAACAAATAAGTAGTAGCAAATAACTTGATCACAAGTTCGATATTTATAGAATATTCTAAAAGCTATTGCATATGTTGTAAACTTCAAAGAATTTAATACAGATAGATTTTAAAATTTTTCATACGATTCATACGGTTTGTAAAAGTGCGGTTAAAGTAAAAAAGTGCTGTTATAAAGTGTAAAAAAGTGCTGTTATAAAGTGTAAAAAAAGTCGTAAGAAACAAGAATAAACATAAAAAAAGCATATGTCGATAATTATGTCATACAAGGGTACGATAATTAAATTGATCAAAACGAAACACCAAACGATATTTAAAACATCAAATTATACGATATTCAAAAACACCAAACGATATTTTCATGAATCCATACTCATTATTATTAATATTTTCACGATATTATTTATATAAATAAACTGGTTAATTCGTGATGTCTGAAATTGTACGAAAAGAAATTCTCATTATATATGGTCATGTGCAAAGTGTAGAAGATACAAAGTTGGAGATATTTACAGAAAATCTCTCCAGGCATTTAGAAGTTTATCTATCATAACTAAGGTACTAAATTAGAGATTAAATTTATTTGAGGAATAAAAACAGATTTACTAGCAAATGATCTAATAGATAAAAAATTTGGTATCTCAATTTACATTAAATCTGTTATTTCCTTTAAAATATTTAGCGTGATTTACCAGAAGTGCGTTTGTA